>JAQFVV010013616.1:0-91974 GCA_028023455.1 Epiperipatus broadwayi | reverse complement strand
TTGTGATGTACTTGATTTAATGTTACTTACTAGAAATAATCAAACACATCCAATTCAAGTAACTATTACTTTCTTGCCTGAAATTAAGATATCTCACTTAACAGATACAAGATTTTATTAGTATAAAAATTAACAAGCATTTATAAACAGGATTATAAGTAGTTTACTAGCGCCTGTAAGGCTTACAAAAATAATAATAAGACAGGTATAGTCTGTATAATTACCCTAGGTCGGTCTTTATTACCATCAGACCCGAATATCTGGTTCTCCTCCCATCGTTGGTCCTGTTCCGAAATTCACGCTACACATAAGTCTCTCAGAAAAACAGGACTGACGCTAACTTGACTTTTTCCCGCTAGATTGTATCTCTTTTTGTTCTATTGTTTATTCCTTAACAATTTTATTCGCAAAAGTATTCTGGGATTATTTCTGAACTAATTAATTAAATTGTTCTTTACATTTTTAATCCTTCATTTAATTAATTATTTATTCGGATCTTCCATCTTATTTTACACCTTGCTTTTTATAAAATATATATATGAAAAACCATTTGTAATTTCTAATTTTCGTTTTTATTAAATCAACTCGTTTACTTTCACATGTAATTATTCAACACTTTTAACTTCTGGAGTACACACAGTTTCACACGTATTTTTCTTAATATTAATCGTACTATAACATAACAATTCATCCCCACTCCAGAAGTTACGGTTTATCCGTCTTATACATATTCTTTTAAGTACAAAGGTCTTCTTTTACATCGTATTGGTCTGGTCTGTATTTTATCCTCTTCTACCGCATCTGCTTGGATGGCGGTCAGTAACATCTGTGTTTTTCTAAATTCTTTTCATTTGCATATTGAAACTGCTGGAACATATCTAGTTGTATGTCATCTTCACTTTTACGAATATGATTTTTGTGACGCTTATATATAATTCCGTTTTCGTCTTTAATATCATAAATTTGCTTTGATCGCGCCCGTTCAATTTTTCCATTAATAACCCATTATTTACGTAGTATATCTCTGAATATTACCGTGTCTCCAATGTTAAAGTTTTTCACTGGGTCTTGATTATATTTATATATATGTGTATCAGGTCGCAAAAAATCTAAATTAGTTCGTATTTTCCGACGAATAACATTTCAGCTGGCGATTTTCCAGTCGTTGTTGATGGAGTTATATGTTGGTACATCATGAATTCCTGTAAGACATTTTTCATATCCGTATTTTTGTTTTTTCTTAAATATTTCTTCACTTGTCCTACCGCATTTTCCGCCAAACCATTTGATTCAGGGTGGTAAGAGGGTGTAAATACATGTTTGATGTCCCATTTCTCAAATTCTATTTTTAGTTCTTCAATCGCAAATCCAGTTCCGTTGTCCGAGACGATTACTTGTGGAAATCCATGTATATAAAATATGTCTGTTAAACATTTTATTGTTTCGTTTGCACTCGTATTTTTAACCTCGTGACATTCTATCCATTTAGAGAAAACATCGATTAAAATTAAATAATTTCTTCCCTCTATTGGACTCGCATAGTCTATATGCAGTCTTTGCCATGGATATATTGGTTTAGGCCAAGAAGAATATTGTTTATTAGGCAGAGCTATTTCAGACTTACATTTATCACATTTTTTAATATACTTTTCAATATCATTACTTATCTGCGGCCACCAAACATAACTCCGAGCTAGAGCTTTAGCTCGCACAATGCCTGGGTGCCCCTGATGCAAAAGTTCTAGAACTTTCATTCTCCCTATAGGAGGTATAACTACTCTGTCTCCCATATTAATACATCCTTTACAGACCGACAATTGGTCTCTATTGACACAAAACCCCATTGCTAAATTTTCAGGATTTTTATTAGGCCAACCTTTGCTTATCCATTTCTTAAGCAACGCATACCTGTAATTTTCATTTGTCCATGTCTGAACTACTTTACTATTTATGACTTGTGATTTCATATTGTCAATATGATTAACTTCCACATCAGTTTCATAGTTGTCATTATTTTCGGGCACTCTGGATAGAGCTCTGGATAGAGCGTCCGCATGAGAAATTATCTTTCCTTTTTGATATTTTAGATTGAAATCGTAAGCAGTAAGTGTATTAGCCCTTCTGAGCATGCATGGACTTAAATACTCTGGCATCAGATGATCTTTTCCTATAATCCCTAACAAAGGTTTGTGATCTGTTACTAATTCAAATTTTCATCCATAAATAAACTGGTAAAATTTTTTCACAGCAAACATAACTGCCAAAGCTTCTTTGTCCAGCTGACTATAATTTTTTTCAGCTTTAGACAAAGTTCGAGAAGCGTAAGCTACAGGACATTCATGACCGTCTATTTGATGCACTAAAACTGCTCCAATTCCGTATTGTGATGCATCTGTAGTAATAGTGGTGTCTTTGTTGCTATCAAAATGCACTAATAAGCTACTAGAGGTTAACAATTCCTTAACTGCTTTAAATGCTTTTTCATGTTTGGTATTCCAAATCCATTTCTGATCTTTGCGTAGCAGCTCATATAGAGGAGTTGCAACCATCGCTTTGTTGCTTTGTTCTTTAGAAAAGGTTCGAAAAAATTAATCAAACCTAGGAAAGGTTGAAGTTGCTTGACATTTATTGGGCTTGGAACATCTTTGACTGCCCTAATTTTATCAGTTGGCGGACTTTTCCCTTTTTCCGAAATAAGATGGCCTAAAAATTTTAATTCTTCCATTTCCCAAACACATTTTTTAACATTTAATTTTACCCCTGTGTTATTTAGTTTTTCGCATACTTCCCAAATTTTACTTCTTAATTTCTCCGGTGATGTTGCAGCAATCAAAATGTCATCATAATATGCCGTCACTCCTTCCAAGCCTTGTAATATTGAATTTATTTTTGTTTGAAATATGTTTGGAGCTGATGTAATTCCAAAAGGGAGACGATTACATTTGAATAATCCAAAAGGGGTCGTAATTGCCAATAACCGAGCTGTATCATCCGTAACTTTTAGTTGGTGATATGCCGAATTTAAATCCAATTTCGCAAAATTTTTTGCTTTAGCTAGATTACTGAGAATCTCTCGTACATTCGGCACCGGGTAAGCACTTTTATTAAGATACTTATTTACTGTTGTTCTATAATCTCCACACAGCCTAATTTTTCCATCTGGTTTTATTAACACAACAATTGGTGTGGCCCACTCCGCCTCCTCGATTGGGGATAACACGTTATTTTTAACTAACGCTTCTATTTTTTCCTCTACTAACTGCCTTTGGGCAAACGGTATTTTTCTCGGTTTACAAATAACCGGTTTAACATTTTCATTTAAGTGCAAGTCAATGGGCTTTGATTTTATCAAACTTAAATCTTCGGTAAATAAATTCGGATATAACTCTATCATTTCTTTTTCAACCGAGACCTTTTTAACTATATTAATTTTAATGCCTAAGTCTTTAAACCAGTTTCTTCCTATTAATGGATTAATATCTTTATCTACTATATGTATAGGTAATTTGTAGTTTTTATTTTTAAAACCAACTATTACTTCAGATTTCCCAATTAACTTGATAGGGTTCCCGTTTACATCTCTAACGTTAATGTTAGCTTTCTGTATTTTAATCTGAGGGCTATCTGTGGATATTTCCTTCCACTTTTTCATGGATATTAAAGAAATTCCAGAGCCACTATCTATTTCCATTTGTACTCTTTTGTTACTTAACTTAATCTCTAGCATTAATTGATCCTGCTCATTTTTTAAGATATTTCTTTTAATTACTGTTTTCCACTGTTTCTGATCTTTACCATATTCAGGTTTTCATTTAGGTTTTTTGTACCCTGCTGCTAAATGACCTTTGCCCCCTCAGTTATAACATTTTTCATTCCTCCATTTGCAGCTTTTAGACAAATGACCTACTTTTCCACAACAAAAACATTTTATTTCGAAACTTTTCACTTTTTTAGTACAACTCTTATACTTTCTCTCTATTTTAAAAATATTATTCCTAGAGTTTTCCTCCGTTCTATTTGAAAAAGCTAAAGCTTGTTCTACCACTGATTCGTATACTATTCCCTTTTGAATAGCACTTTCATATGTTATCTGATTTTCAATTAATAACGATTGATGCAATTTATCGTCCTTCATTCCCCATAATAAATGATCAATAAAAATTTGTTCCACAAAGTCGCCATATTCCCAATTTTTTGCTAATTGGCGTAGAACAATATCATATTCTTTAATCGATTCCAGTTTATCTTGTTTGCGGTTCCTCAATTTTAACCTAGCTAAATACTTCGATGGTCTTGGGCTAAAATAATCTGTTAGTCTTTGAACCAGCTCATCGTAGTTACTACTATCTGTAACTTGACCATTATACAATTTGCTTACTATTTCAATAACTTTTTTACCTGACAAACATAATAACGCTGCTACTTTTCTGTCATTTTCAATAATACTATTTAACTTAAAATAATTTTGTAATTGAAGCACATAAAAGGGCCATTCGTGCGGATTATCTATCCCAAATTCCGATATATTAGCTTGTCCTATCGACATTTTAATTCTTTAATAACTCACCGACTTCTGAATTACTGTTCGGTGTACTTTTTTCATAAAGCTTGAAAAACAGGTTTTCTCCTGACTGCGCCAAAATTGTGATGTACTTGATTTAATGTTACTTACGAGAAATAATCAAACACATCCAATTCAAGTAACTATTACTCTCTTGCATGAAATTAAGATATCTCACTTAACAGATACAAGATTTTATTAGTATAAAAATTAACAAGCATTTATAAACAGGATTATAAGTAGTTTACTAGCGCCTGTAAGGCTTACAAAAATAATAATAAGACAGGTATAGTCTGTATAATTACCCTAGGTCGGTCTTTATTACCTTCAGACCCGAACATCTGGTTCTCCTCCCATCGTTGGTCCTGTTCCGAAATTCACGCTACACATAAGTCTCTCAGAAAAACAGGACTGACGCTAACTTGACTTTTTCCCGCTAGATTGTATCTCTTTTTGTTCTATTGTTTATTACTTAACAATTTTATTCGCAAAAGTATTCTGGGATTATTTCTGAACTAATTAATTAAATTGTTCTTTACATTTTTAATTCTTGATTTAATTAATTATTTATTCGGATCTTCCATCTTATTTTACACCTTGCTTTTTATAAATATATATATATGAAAAACCATTTGTAATTTCTAATTTCATTTTTATTAAATCAACTCGTTTACTTTCACATGTATTTATTTAACACTTTTAACTTCTGGAGTACACACAGTTTCACACGTATTTTTCTTAATATTAATCGTACTATAACATAACAGAAATATTTACAAATTTCTTAAAGCAACTGGCTTTAATTTTTATTTTAAATATTATTGCCCTACATATATTTTATAAAGGCTTCTATTTTTATAGTAGCTCTTGAAGATATAAAAATGAGAATTAAGGTTTTCAAATTTTGGAATGGCTGACTTTAAACGACTTTATAATAACAAGAAAGAAGAAAATTTTTAATCAGATTAGTGAACACATACATAATCTCTGATTTACATTTTATTTCAAATCATAAAATGCCTGTTGGTTATACTAGATAATTTCTATCAAAATCAAGATAAATCAAATTTTATTTTTTTGGAATTTTTATTCCTGTAATTCAAAGCCATTCAGTCACCAGATGAAGCTTAAGAAAGTTAACCAGAGTTAATATAATAGATATCTTGAAAATATGACTATTAGAAACTTACTTCTCTATCTCTAAAGAATGTGAAAAGCAACTTATTCCAAATTAGAACAAAACCTGCATTGCTACCAACGATCCAATCGCTGGCAAATTTATATTTTTGGGGGGATAATGCCAGGATAGAAAGATGGAGAGAGACATGAAAAAAATAAAATTTAATAATATCAATTCTAAAAGCTCAATCACTTTTACATTGTCTTGTAGTCGAAAAAAATAACTATTATTGCCCGGTTAAAGAGATTTCCAATAAGATACTAAACTTTTAAACTCAAATTTGTCAGAGTTTAAAAAAATACTATTTAAGTAAAACTATAAGCTATTTTTTCACATAGTTCCACTTGTATCAATCTAATATACTAATAGACGATTTTAAACTGAAACTTGATTTTGATTATCTGAAATCCGGAAAGATCTCAGGAGCAGATAGTATATTTTATCCTTAAAAATTATAATCTAAAGGCAAAGATTAACTGTCAAAATTATTCAGCAATATTAATAATACAAAACTTGTTGTCTTAAAACATAATTAAGCTAATACGAAATCAAAGAAATTACTATACAAAATTGTGTGTTTCTTACAGATATTTGAAAGAATAATTTTAAGAAAAATTATGGCAATAGATGAGAACTATCTACTTTTAAGACAGATTTAACCTAGGATAAAACAGCTGTATGTAAAATTATTTGTAACAACTTATGTTAAAAAAATCTTTCAATGCAAATTAAAAACTTGTGTTACCTCTTTTGAGCTAATTTCAACTTTTGATTCAGTTTGAAAAAAAATCGTTTTCTTCTAAGTGTATTTACATTCTTTAAATGCAGGAAAAAGATTAATTTTCTGGTTAAATAACATTTAATTATGGTTCCCACAAATATTATACAACAATTTGTTTATTCTAATAATAATGCTTTGATTTTGCAAAAGTAATTTCAAAACATAAAAAATCTTTTTAAAAAAATATGGAGAATTTGAAATTTTTTCAAAGACTTAGGTCTTATAATTAATCTCACAAAACAGAATGGTCAATTTTTCACAGGAATAACTGCAAAAACATTTAGCAAATAGAATAATCCTTACACGTGATATCAAAAATTAATTTGGATTGTAGGCCAACTTATTTTTCTCATCAATTACAGGTTAGATCGAAAATAATTTCTAAGAACAATGTATTTGCGTAAATTGGCTGATACCACTTGGATATGTGATGCAAACGCTCTAAGAACGACATCTTTAGAATAAGCATATTCTACTGATGAATATTATTCTTCTGTTTGGAGAAAATGTTCTCTTCTAAATTTGCTGCATAAGCATTAATTATTATTACTGGAAGACCCAAGTCAACTCTTTTGTAATTGTTTAGGTTTTTTCATATATTCTTCCATCAGATACCAGAAGACAAATTGTCTCACAAAATTATACTGTAGCTATTAAATACATTAACTTTACCACTAATTTGATGTAATTTCATCACTAAAAATAACTCGAATCAAAATCCCTTTTCTGAATAATGCAATAACAAAAATAATTCGAAATGCAATTTAACAATCTGTAATTGTTTAGTTGTGTCTAACATAAATCATGTACTACATAGTTAGTTGCCGTCAAATCAATGCATAGAATAAAAAAATAGCTAGCATATTTTATAAGTTACTCTCGAACGATAATCCATTCATTTACTCATAATGAAAAAAATATAAGAATTCACTAAAGTCATAAATGAATCTATCAGCTGGAATCTTTATAGATTAATTTACAATCTTCATGAATAGTTAGTTGTCTAAAAAGTATTACTCAAATAAATACGAAAATAGAAGTAAATAGTAACTTACTTTTAAAGAATTCTTTTGATTCAGGAGCATTATTAGCTGAATAAGCAAAAACAGATGACAAACCATAATCGCTTATTTTCAAAACAAAGCGGCTATCTACTAAACAATTTGCACTTGTCAAACGGCCATGAGATTGAATCGGGCTGCCATGTATATATTTCATTCCCTTGATTAAAAAATAATATCAAACAAAATTTATAAAATAATGTCAGACAATATATATATACACACACTTCTAAGATATAGAAAACCGAAGTCAATGGTTTTAGAACATTGCATTTCATCAATCAACTGCACTATGCTCAAAACATCTTTCAATTCTAAAATTAAAAGATTAACATTTCAAGATGAATATAATTTAATTACACACATTATATTTAAAATAATCTTTTAAGATCTATTGCAGAGTTATTTTGTCTAATAAGTATCTATTTCAATTTTGTATGTGTGCAATTAAAATCTATTACATTTCAATAGTCTACTTTAGGATAAAAGCTTTTCTAAAAACGTCTCGCAAAAAACAGTGATACTCACCGGGCTTGAAAATTACAAGCTGGTAAGGATTTGAGTGATTTTATGTTCTCATTTTATTCTCTAGCTAGTAATAACTAGATTCCTATCATTGTTTAACTGAAAGATTTTAGGTATAATTATAATTTTCTTTTTTTTTTTTTACAAAATTTTATTTATCTAGATTCAAAGTTACAGCAGTACTGCAGGTTAGGCAAATATCTAACACTGCATTGAAAGCCATTTAATCTGCGAGAATATACATATATGCAATACAGTAATTAAAAATTTTTCAATGATCTAAAACAAAATTTATCCTAGCTTTTATATAAAGTTTCAAGTTTTAGTAATGCTGTTAAAAAGCAAAATTCAGTTTGACAATATTCATAATAAATTACATAATTTACTACCTTACACAATATATTGTAATGATACAGAATGTGGGGTAGCATGGATGATACAAATCAACGTTATTAAAAGCATTATTGTTTTTATTGAACATAGAAAAAGAGTAAAAAAAAAGAGCACCAGAATCTAATATATATATGGTAATGGGTGATAAACATAACATCGCTAGCAATAATCATCAAAAGTCAATAGTCGTTTTTGTGACTGGATTTAAAAGAGATATAATATAAATTTTAAACTCATTATTGTCAGCCCAATGCCAAACAATGGGTATAGTA
This sequence comes from Epiperipatus broadwayi, assembly GCA_028023455.1. NCBI lineage: Eukaryota > Metazoa > Onychophora > Udeonychophora > Euonychophora > Peripatidae > Epiperipatus > Epiperipatus broadwayi. The sequence continues at coordinate 83,201 of JAQFVV010013616.1, read as the reverse complement.
TTATAAAAGCAATCACCAATATTTCTGATGCATGCACATACATAAAGTATTAAAAATAACTGTAAAATAATGCCATATCAAAAATTATGGGATTATTATATTAATACTGATCATCATCATGGCTCTTGACCATCAGATTACCAAGAGTTCACTAGCCATATATGAACTAGTTATTAAAATAAAACTAATAATGTGAGTGACCTTTAGATATGATTTATATGACCTTAGCACATTTATATAACTCCAGAGAAAATTAAATATATGTTCCCAACCCCCCCCCTCCACCCATACATATTGAAATAGACACTTTTCTATGTTTCAAATATGTATTAGACCAAGAGGGAGTTTCATTTAAAAATTCTACTTCAAACTATTTTAAAAACTTTGGTAAATTACTTTTATATCAAACTAAGTTTTAAAAGTAGAATTGCATGTACATGCACACACATGATTCAGTCAAATAATTTTGGTTATTTACTAAAAGTAATATGATTTTTTTTCTCAAAAAAGTAAACTTTGTAAATAAATTTATATTTTATGTAAGATTATTTTTAAAACTTTGAAGAAAATGCTTAATCTCCATTTTAATAAAATCTAAAAGTTAAGCATTATTCAGATAAAACATGTAATAGAATTAATTAATATAGAATGTAAAAACATTCAATTTCAAGTAATTAAAAAACCTGGCTTATTCATTAATAAAAAAACCTGACTATTTTAAGATGTTAATCTTGAAAATTCTAGAAAATTTGTATGGAAAAACAATAGACTGAATGTGTATAGAAGCTCCTCAAAAATCTATTGTATTATTCAGACGGTCAGTCTTTTCATTCATGGAATTCATTCAAGGAATCATTGATTGATAGATCCATTCACTGATTCATTCTTTCTTGCTCAACTAGTCAAGATCATATTCCAGACACAGAAAATTTTCATTGTATAAAAAGCCACACTTCTTGTCAGCTCTTTCATCAAAATTATTGATACTCCACCAACAGTTCATGACAATTGACCTGCAGTTAGAAAATGAACAAACAATTTTTTCTAGTGCTGTTTTTTGTAAAATGTGTGGTTAGAAACTTCCCAAAAGTGAATGATTTGCTCTAAACCTAGCTCCATCTTATAACATGGCTTAAATTCACAAATCTATAGGAAGCTGATTTCCAGAAAATGCCATTCTACATAGAAGCCCTCAATTAGCAAATTACAATTACAAAATTAACAAAAGTAACTACTTCAATGAATTCATAGAAAGCAACAGTGACACACTTAAGAACTTATGCATAATATAAACTTTTCTATACCTTAAAATAATCCAGGTGTTTTCCTCATATATATGCACATTACTGTTTGTTAACTATAATATTAGATTTAAAATTTTTTCTTCTTTATTTTATGCATATCATTTGATATCAGTTTTATAAATTATAAATGAATGTTTTATTGTTTTTTAGAGTACGCCTTAATTTAAAATTTATGTTTAAAAATTTTTACTATAGAATAAATTCTCTCTTCTTTCTTTGAGAGCTTTGATGGTTTCAAATGAAGTCTTAGTTTTAAAATAAGTATTATTATTGTAGAAGAATTTGATTCCCCTCCCTTCCTGCATTGAATATGGAAAACTTAAGTGTTTTTTTAAAGAAAACATGTCTGAAGTTAATCAGTCAGTAAAATCTTTTAAAGATTTGTAATAATGTTTAAAATTAACTTTTTCTTTTAAATCCCATTAATGAATTTATTTTATGTGTGTGTGATTTGATTTTAAGTTTTCTAAAACATTTCGATGTTTGTATGTCACATGCATTATATAAAAGTATTAATCTCCTTGTGTGTGAGTATCTAAACAAATACATACCTAGACCACTGTTATTTTATAGGGCTTTTCTTATGATTCACCTGGGTGGGCTTAGTATTTATTCAGTAGATGTTATTATTGTATTTCCTCTGGTCACTCAAATCATCTACTACCGTCATCACAGTCCATTTACTCTGGAGTGGCCTAGTTTCGATGTAGCCAGCACAACAACCTTGTTTGACATTTCTGCTATATAATAGTGAATTCTTTGGAGCCTCTAACTGTGGCATTTTGGTCAAGCGTATTCTTTTAGCTGGGGTCTTTGCATTGTAAACTTAGAAAGAGCTTATCATGCCTCTCTTATATTGAATATCCCTCCTTATTTTACTTATAAGTATTAGGTGGTTTAGATATTGCCACACACGTCTATTGTCAGTGCATATATGTATAAGCATCCAAGGAAATAAATTGAAGATTTTCTTATTAAAAGCCATTGGCACATATTATAATCCGATTTTGTAAACAAAACACTGTTAAAAGATTATTTTAATCTTATTGAAGTAATTGAATTAAAATCAATTTAACTGTCAAAATTGTCAATAATAAAGTGTTTTTTAAGACATCCATAGGTGCAATATTAACTAATTTTACGATTTCATTATTTTTATTTAATTGGAATAAAGGTCATTATTATATTTATTAAGTTAATTTCCTGACATTTGTTTACTGAGTCTGATTATCAATTGTTTAATAGCTGCGAGTCTCATACTCTAAACTGAAATAGTGTCAGGGGCAGGAAATTTATTTTATATTAAGATGCTTATCATCGTTAGTGACTATTTAGTCACACAGATAGATGTAACCTATGAAGAGAATATCGTAAAGGCAATTTTATTTTAATTAAAAATAAAAAATTCAGTATTCAAATTTATGATATATAATCAAATGTAAATTTATGAATTGAGCAAATAATAATTTTGTCACGAATCAGTCTTTTTCCAATAGATGCAATTGAATTAAAATCATCATTTAAAATTTAAAAATGGATGAATAATCTATTTCTTAAATGCTTTCTGAATACCTATAGACCATTTTACCCAAGTGATTATTATATTCAATTATTATGGGCATGCATTCTTAATGACCAATATAAAATATAATTGTATAATAGTTTTTAATGTCAAAATTTCTGGATAATATATGACAGAATGATGATATTAAAACTAGATGACATATTTAACAATAAAAATAACATTTATTTTAACAATAATGACAATTAAATAAATAAACAACATTGGAAATGTATAATTTTTCAAGCAAGCTGTTTAGACACTATGCTATATAATTCACTGCATAGAAAAATACTTTTGTTAAAGCTTACAGATTATAATAAAGTAAATAAATAATTTTACAAATTAAATAATAATTGACTCTTGTTAACTTTATCAAAATCTCTTCTTAACATGACCTTTATCACAAGAACTTCTGCATTTATGTAGATGCTATACTATTGTGTTAACCCAATAATGATCACATCTAAATCATAAGCATGTCTTCTCAATGCAGCAATAAAATCAATATTAGATGTGATGTACATTACTTATAGAGGCCTATAAATACAAAAAGTTGTAATTTCTAAATAAATATTTATCAGTTTTACACCCTGTATTACTGGTAAAGCACAGCAAAAACAGACATGAAAAACATCTCCAATGTACCATCAGAATATTCAAGACTGCAACAGAAGAAAAAATGAAGTTCCTCAAAACAAATCATATCAATTGCCAAAAATATAAAGTGTATATAACACATAACTCCATATAAGATATAGATAAAATAATACATCAAAGGGGAAAAGATGAATAAGTCTATGAACCCAAATGATGGCATGAATTCAAAAGGAGCACAATTATGCTAGGACTTTGTCTCTAAACATAAGGAAAATGTGAATGAATTATCAAAATATTGGAAGCAATAAGAGCTGCCTTAAATAAAGCATTTATGCTAAATATGAAACATTTTAATATGACTTGCTGAATATACTATAATAAGAGAGAGCACAGGACAATCTCTTTATAAAATATATACTAGTAGAACAAACACCCACAAGAGAGACACACAACCACAATCTTTTGGATAATATAATGGCAATATAAGCATGAACAATAAAACAGATCCCAATACTATTATCTCCTAAATAAATACAAGAATTAAATGATGTGTAAAACTGACAAAATTATTTGTCAAATCTGGTCTAATAAAACATCCTGAACTAAGCAATAAGAATATATAACATCTTCACTGGTTCTGCATAAACTTCATACATTCAAATAATTGAATCACCCATGACAGGGCACAAATGACACTTTAAAACTATATAGTATTATAACAGTGAATATTTTGGGGAACTTTTGGATATTACAGTTTACAAATAATGCATAAAAATATATCAAACAAAAATGAGTAATATAAATAAGAAAAATGTATGGTAAATTTCAATAGCATAACATTATAATTAAAAATTACATACATTTATTAAAAATAAATGATTAAAAGTCTTTTATCCTAGAAGTTCTACCATTCAACAGGATACTCTCTTTACAATTACTATTGCAAACATCTACAATTGTTTCTTAATGTTGAAAGCAGAAAATGTAAAATTATAAGTACAGCATTTAAAATGTTTCCTATAAGCAACAAATTTCCTGGTAAGCATGAGTACACAAATATTTCAATGGTCATTCAATTTTTACAAAAGAATGGTTAAATATGTTGCCAGTAATCTCTGGTATAATATAATATTAGTTTTTCATTAATTCATGAAAAATATATATAACTTAATGATGAGGTACAGGAGCTTATATTTTTTAGATAACACATGCTTTATTATAGAGCAGATATTTTTGAAATTCATAATTATAATGAGGCATATAGTAGAGCAGGTTTATAATAAAAAATTAATTGCATTATAAGTTTGAATAATAAAACATTTAAAAGCACTTTATATTTTCTGTAACACATACTACTGTTCCAGTTAATTAGTAAACATCACAGGTAAATCCCAACAATTATAACTTTTACGAACATTTTTTATTGCAATACTAGAATATTAATTCTTAAACATAAATAATCCAGCAATAATTTTTAAACAAACAAATCAATAAGTTAATAATTTTTATGTCACAGACTTGAAAGATATTTTCCTACCTCTATTCTGCATTAGATATTAGTTAAAAGTTTGCAAGCGAATGCTTTTATTCAGCTGCTAAGATAATAAATAAGTAATTGAAATGTCGTCTTAAAACTAATAAATAGGTTCTGATATCTGGAATTTTAATAGTCCATTCATTAAAATAATGAATTATTCCCATGAAAACTATGGGAATAATAAGACAATATTGAAATAAGTATATATTTAAATAGACATAATTGCAAATTAAATATTTTACAGTCTTTTAATAAGTTTCTCATTCTTTTCAACATCTTCTAGTCATTACTAATTTAATAACAACTTGCGATTTAAACAAAATATTATTTACATACGTTGCTGATAACTTATATTAACATCTAGAAAATTGCAGTGTAGTAAATCTAAGATTTCGCGCTGTAATATCATAAATTAATAACTCAGTGAGTAATAAATGTATATATGTATATATTCATGCTTTCAAGCCAAGATGCTTAAGACTGGCTTATATATATATATAAAAGTTTAAGTAAAAGAGAAGATTGGTATCATTCTTTTCTTGTTAAAAAATCTCTGTCATGTGTCTAGGCCTGATCGCTCCTCAGACCGCTGTTTTAACAGCTATTGGCTGTCTGAAAGTAATAGTAAGGCACATGTGGAAGAATAGCAACCTTCCAGTCATGACTAACTAAGCAAAAGGATTTTAAAATACTAAGAAATTGGGAATCAGTAAAAGTTCTTACTTAAGAGTAAAGATCCAAAGAAAATTCCCACGAAATACTAATTCTGCATAAAAATAACTTAATAAATGTTGAAGAATAATTATTCAAACTTTCCATCATGTTTAATAGCAATGTAGATTTCAGACTTCCTAGTAAACATTACTTTAAAGCTCTAGCATCTGGATTAAAACTTATTTAAAGATACATACGATTTTAAGAAAATAAAATTGATTAAAAATAATTAACAGTAAATTATTAAAAATAATTAATTCTGCAATTAGATAATTAAATAATAATAATAATAATAATAATAATAATAATAATAGTAAGCAATAATAATAATAATAATAATAATAATAATAATAATAATAATAATAATAATAATAATAATAATAATAATAGTAAGCAAGTGTGTGCAAGGTTTTCCTTTTTTATACTCCTGGCCAGATGATTGATGATTAAAACTGACATGTTAGATCATCTACTTCACCCAATTCATTACAATTTAAAAATTAATTAGTCTCTTAGAAAACAAGACTAAAAATAAACTCATTTACATATCATTAGACTTTTTATTAAAAGTATTACATTTTAAGACAATTATTTATGAAATTAAAAAAAATATTACAATAAAAAAAAACAAAATATATAATAAATTCCATTATTCTTTTTAAACACACTTATACAATATTTCACAAAGATGAAGTTCCTTAGAATATTTTTTTTTTCATTGTTTTTAATTATTTAATTAAAGAAATTTAAGAACAGTTATATATTGCAACAAAGCAGTGAATGCTAAAATTTAAAATGCAACCACACTCATACACATTCTCTAATATTTTTCTTTATTTGAAAACTAATAACTTTTAGTAATAATAAATTAACTCATATCTTCTTTTAATTAATGTGGCTTAACTTTATTTTCATTGATTTAATCTTATTAAAATTAGCATTAAGAAAAGTATACTTTTATTAATAAATTATTTAAATAAAATTGCCCTTTATAAGCAAGTAAATTAAATACTAATACTTAACAATAAAGATTTAAATTCAGTTATTCTTCAAGTTTAATTTGAACACTGAATTTTAATATACTGGAAAGATATATTAGATAATTTTAGCTTTTAACATTAGGTTATTATTACACACTGTAAATTATATCTAATTTAAACAATTGGAAGTGATTTACACCACAGATGAGTTTAAATAACTACAGTAAAAATGACTTAAAAATAATTAAGACTTGTAAAACTTCTCAAAAATGATTTAAAGAATGAACTGACACCTAACTATCAAATCCTGATAAATTGGTTTGCAGTAGAATTATTGAATTGTTTTTTTATATACACTTAAATAATTAGACATCTGAAAATGTAACCTTACTAACAAAGCTAATGGTTACAATATATATGTATGTTCTGTACACTATTAGGCCTAAGGTAGCTTTGAGATTGCGAGCATTCTGATGAAGATATGGTACATATTTTTTTTCATATGTCATAGCATTGGCCGGGAGACAAAACCGCAACAACCATATGCAAACAACTGCTTGCTTGCAAGGCAGCTGTGCTGACCTCTTGTCTAGCAACACTTGATTTTTCAAAGCAGTCTATATTTTTGTATTATGACTTTTTATATTTCACAAGTATATAAATAAGCTCAAGCAATTGCTTAAAAAATATAGTTTTTTTATTTCTATAATGCAACTGTAATAAGTCTTTCATAGAACTTATGTAATTTTTTACCCTGTTATCATTTCTGATAACAAAAAATACAATGTTTTTTTGAAATACAGTAATAATAAAAAGTGGTTTATTTCTACTTTTTAAATTGTTACCAAGAAGTATTATGAGCAACATTTGTCAGTCAAAATGTACAATTCATATTATTATTATACCTAAACAGGTTTATCTTCTGATGTAGCTTTACATACATTTAATTTCAAATAAGAATGATGTATCATAAATTCTAATAAATTTCACCAGCGTCATTCATTCAAGCATGTAAAAGTAATTTAAAGTGATTATTTAATATCTTCATGCTTTCACTTCAAACACTTAAGATTCGCCCATACAAAAGCGTTTGGGTTCGAAAAGATAGATGGCCATTCTATCTTTTCCAAAGACTTTATCATGTGGTTGAAGTGTTAGTATTCATTCATTTTATATTTAAAATCGAAGCGCATGTGCAACAGTTTAATGCTGTTTAAATATTATAGTTTATAAAAAACATTGCAATATATAAAATAATTGACTTATTTACATACATTTAATTTCAAATAAGAATGACGTGTCATAAATTCTAATAAATTTCACCAGCGTCATTCATTCAAGCATGTAATATCTTCAGCTTTCGCTTTCAAACACTTAAGATTTGCCCATATAAAAGCATTTGGGTTCAAAAAGATAGATGCCCATTCTATCTTTTCCAAAGACTTTATCATGTGGTTGAAGTATTCATTCATTTTATATTTAAAATCCAAAGCGCATGTGCAACAGTTTAATACTGTTTAAATATTATAAATAAGGCATATAAATTGTAAATAAATTATCCTACATACATAAAATTTTATTTTCTTCGAATCTGAATCAACTTTTATTTGCATTAAAGAACAAAGTATATTGTTTGTGTTTTTATATACTTCATCCGATTATATATTTACCTGTGTAACTAAATTTATTTTTGTGTATATATGATTATATATTTGCCTAGCAACCAAATTTATTTTTGTGTATATATGTTAATAACTAATAATTTGTTGTTAATAAAGTTTATTTTATTAAAAAATTAGCTATACATGCAAAATTATTTAAATTGTAACTTGCAAATATATAAATTGCTAATGAAATTAAATAAACACATAATATGTATGCCCGAACGTAAATTCCTGATAATATAAAGCATTCTTGTTATTAATATACTGAGAAATATTATTTTGTTTTAGTACACAAATACACACACATATAAACATATAATATGCAAACCAGATTTCATTTGTTAATTATAAATTCATTAAGTCTATAAGTCAATATTATTTTATTTTAACAAAATATAAATAATTAAATGTTAAACATATACATATACTAAGCACACACACATATATGCATGTTCTAATACAAAAATAAAATAATTCAAAAAATAATTTTAGTTACTATGTTATAAATCAAATTATTACTTTTATATTATACACAAAATTTTTTTAAAAAAAAAACCATCTATCTTTGAAAGTCTTAATAGATAGTTTGTTCTTTAATTTTTTAATCTTTCCTATAAATTTTAAGAAAGTTGTCTTAGTAGTTGATTTTTCTTTCTTTCATACATTTATAAACTATATGGATATATATACTAGTACTAGCAACATAAGCCTTCTTTTGTCTGTGCTTCTATGCATATATATAATAATATATGTATAATGTATAGCACAGTAATCTCTGAAGATTTGATTTACTTTTTGATTACCGTATAAATAAGGTAAATGTTAGCAAAACCCAATTCAGATTAGTTAGCTTTTATAATTTCTGAACTCAAGATAGGCAAACACTGTCTACTTCTCACTTATTGGGCTGTGAAATAAAAAGAAATCTTCCCGCTTCTCCATCAATTCAAAGTTGTTTAGCAATGGAGATTATTAGCAATAATTATGACTTTCTACACTTTCTCAACATACCCTTACTCATTTAATATAAACTTATAATTTTTAGAGAGAGAAAGGAATTTAAAAACAGGAAGATTAATTAATTTTTTCATATTTATTAATAAAACCAATAATAAAAGTAAATATTATGTTTTAATTTATATTAAAAATATATTTTGAATTAATTTTACTATTAAGATGTAATGGCAGGAAAAATAAAATTTTGGTGGTAGACCAAAATATTTTGTTTTTGTTATATTAAAATGTAAATTTTTATCAAAATCAGAAGCTGATTAAATAAAATATTTGTATATATAAAAAGTCCTTTTTAATATTTGATTTTAAATAATGTGTATTTCAAAATATCAAGAAATAATATTTAATCAATCACTGTTTAAGTAATTCCATACATTACTTTAAATTTATATGTAAATTATGTCTGGGACCACAGTTACACACTGATTCCAAGCCTTATTGATAAAGCCAAAAGCTAGAAACTCATCTGGGAATACGGATTTAAGTACAGAGTCAACTGAAAATCATTGATTATTTAACTTTACTCAAGCTCAATGATGCATATATATATATATATATATATATATATATATATATATCATCATCATCATTATCAACCATTATCAATCCACTGCAGGATGAAGGTCTCTCCAAGTTTAATCCATCTTCTCCGATCTTTAGCTTCTCTTCTCCACATCACCCCTACACATTTTCTTATTTCATCCATCCATCTTACATGTGGTCTCCTTCTGGGTCTTTTACAATCTCTTGGAATCCAGTTTAAAATTTCAATTGTCCATCTATTATCATCTCTTCTAGCAATATGTCCAGCCCAACTCCACTTCAATCTTTTAATTTTTTCAATGAGGTCAGTAACACCTGTTTGTTCTCTTACCCATACATTGCGTTTTCAATCTCTTCTTGTTACTCCCAACATACATCTCTCCATACTTCTTTGAGTGGTCTGAAGTCTCTGTATTGATCTTCTATTAAGTGTCCAAGTCTCAGATCCATAAGTAAGAACTGGTAAAACACATTTGTTAAAAACCTTTCTTTTCAAACACATAGGCATATTTCCTTTTAATATCAAGTTATTTCTACCAAAAGCACTCCAACCAAGTTTAATTCTATGATTAATTTCCTCTATTATGTTTCCATCTGTATTAATAATCTGACCAAGGTATTTGTAACTCTTAACTTCTTCTAATTCATCATAATCAATCTTTATTTTCATATTTTGAGCAAATCGATTAAACATTACTTTAGTCTTTTTAACATTTATCTTTAGTCCTACTTTCCTACTTTCATCTGATAACTCCTGCAACATTTCCTGCAGCTCGGAAGCATTATTTGCAAAAACAACTACATCATCTGCGAAATCTAAATGACTTAATAATCTCCATTTACTTTCACTCCTTTAGTTTCCCATTTTAATCCACAAAATACTTCTTGCAGCACTGCTGTAAAAAGTTTTGGAGATATGGAGTCACCTTGTCTTACACCTTTCTCAATGTTGACTTTCCCAGTATCATTATGTAATCTAATTGTTGCTGTTGCATTTTTATAAATATTCTTTAAAATATGACAATATCCTGGATCTATACCTTGATGATCCAATGCTTTAATCACTGAAGAAATGTTTATAGAATCAAATGCCTTTTCATAATCTACAAATCCAAAACATAATGACAACTCATATTCATTTGTCCTTTCTATAACTTCTCTCAATACTTGAATATGATCTACTGTACTAAAACCACTTTTAAATCCAGCTTGTTCTCTTGGTTGGTGAAAATCCAAGGTTCTCTGTAGACGAGTTGTAATTATCTTGGTAAAAATTTTATATAAAACTGATAAAAGGTTGATAGGTCTGTAATTTCTAATATCTTCTTTATCACCTTTTTTAAATATTAATATTATTACTGCATTCTTCCAATCATCCGGTACATCTTTATCATTTAGACATTTGGTATATAACTTTGCTAAAATTTTTTCTGTTTCTTCACCTGCTTCTTTTAATATATCAATTATAATTCCATCATTACCTGGAGCCTTTCCTTTCTTCATACATTTAATTGCATTTCTCACTTCTTCATTTAAAATTCTGGGCAATTCGGAAGATGTAATAGATATAGGAGGTACTTGTTCTTTATTACTATATAATTCTTGATAAAAATCTTCTACCAATTTCATAATGTCATCCCTCTTTTTAGTAATAATTCCATCTTTTTTCCTTATTGCAGATATAAATTTCCTACCAATACCAAAATGTTGTTTTACATTCTTAAGACTTTTATTTTCTTCTACAGCTTTTCTTGCTAGTTCACAGTTATACTTTCTTATATCATTTTCAACTCTTTTCCGCACCATTTTACAAAATTCGAGATATTCAATTCTTTTTAATGCATCATTCTTGCATATCTTCATATTCCTTCTTTTCTTCATAAGTTCTCTAGTCTCAGTAGAAATTTTATTAATCAATTGCTTCTTTTTTCTACCAGCTATCTTTGTTGCAGTTTTTAAAAGTGTATCAGTTATTTTCATATTAATTTCATTCAAATCTGAATCATGTTCAAAATCTACTAATACTTGAAACCGATTTGTAAGTTCTAATTTAAATTCATTAGAATGTTTCTGAAGATTAGGAATATCAACTGTAAATATAGTTTTTCTTAATAATTTTTGTCTCTCTAGTTTTACATTAACATGTATCTTACCCCTTACTAATCGATGATCACTTCCTGTGTTAAATTTATTAAGAACATTACAATCTTGAAATATGTATTTTCTGTTAGTCAAAATATAATCCAATTCTGCTGTACCTTCATTTGGATGCTTCCATGTCCATTTCCTTCTAACATTTTTCTCAAAAAAAGAATTCATAATATAAAGTTTTTCCTTCTCTGCAAACTCCACAAGTCTATGTCCTCTCTCATTTCTATTACCATAACCAAAATTACCTACAACACTTTCATCTTTCATTTGTTTACCAATTCTAGCATTAAAATCTCCCATAACAATTTTAAAATGTTGTTTACTCTGATCAAAAGCCTTTTGTACATCCATATAAAAATCTTCTACTACTTCATCACTGTGAGAACTTGTTGGGGCATAAACCTGAATTATCTGCATTTGATATCTGCTATTAAGTTGTATAACTAATCTTGCCACTCTGTCTGATACACCATCAATCTCCACAATATTGTTCTTCCACTTTTTATTTATAATGAATCCTACTCCACTTGTATTTCCAATATTTGTGCCTTTATAATAGAGCGATATGTCCACTTTTTAAATCAATTGTCTCTTCACCTTTTCTTCTAACTTCACAAAGTCCAATAATATCCCATTTAATATAAGAGAGTTCTTCTTCTAATTCTTGCAATCTTCCTTCACTTGAAAGTGATCTGCAGTTGTAAGTACCTAAATAAAAAGTCGTCATCAAATGGCAGCCTGGGTCCGCCTCCAGGATATTCTTAGCACCCTCCGCCTTCGGCCACCAACCGCTGCCTTGGTTGGTGACTTTACAGCCTCCTGGGATTAAGGGCCATGCTTTATTTTTGTCTGTCATAATTGTATAATTGGGAAAAATCTTTATCATTTACACAAACATTCATTCTGCCTTATCAGGCACTGAGAAGAAAGACCATGGTGTTTCTTGATTTTAAACTCAGAGGTAAAAAGCCAATAAACTCACCACACTGGCTAATGCATGTTGGTGAGCAGCCCATCCATGTTCATATACTATATGAATAAACATATAGTAATAACAGCTGCAACGACAAGAACGTATGGAGTGGACATTAGGAATTTGCCCTGCTCGGTTCCTTTAAGGCCTCCAAGAGGAATCAAAGGGTCTCCTTTCAGTCAATAGCAAACTCCTTTCTGCAGCCATATATATATATATATATATATATATATATATATATATATATATATATATATATATATATATATATATATATATATATATATATATATATATAAAAAGAAGTTTATGTAAATAAATTACATTTATTAAGCGCTATTATAAGAAGTTTATCTGAACTTCTATGAATTAAAAATATCTATCTATTCCAGTCACCCATTGATCTTTAATGTCTATTAGACCATAGATGTTAATCACCTTTTTCATTAAAGAAAATATTTCCTTGACAGATTGTTGGTGTTGAATAGTCATGGGCTGCTTTCATGTATTTATATTTATAAATCAAGGTTGCTTTGAGAAAATACCAGATTTGTTACATTAATAATATTCAGTGCAGATTGAAATATAAACATGATTATTTGTTAGTGTTTTCAAAACAGGTTTTATCTGCTTGTTTAACATGGTTTATTTAAACTTCTATAAAATAAAAATTTCAATCTATAGTCATCCTAAACCAATAAAAAAGAAAGTAATAAACACCTTCCTTATTAATAAATAGGTTGCCTTGACATCAGAATAAAGATTCTTGGTGTTGAATAGGCATGGAATGGTATCATGTATATATACTTATGTTTTGCTTAGCGAGGGTAATTCATCCCCTAAAATTCATCGTTAAGCAAGAATATCATATGCAGAATAAGCATTTATAATAATTGTCTAATGGGAAAAAATTGTCTGGTTACTCCAGCTAAAAAATTACACTATAAGTTGGGAATATTACGTTAAAAAATAACTTATTGAACATGTATAAAAAATTTAAAAAACCTTAATATACATTATATGCGTGTGTAAACTGTTGTGTGTATTATGCAGATATTCACTTAAAATATGTATCTATGTATATATAAGAATGCAACTTAAATTTATGTAAAAGAAAAAAAAATACTTCGCTTAATGTTTCCGGTGATCCATTCATCAATCATCATTATCCAGTTTGATTTCCAAGTTCAATGATTTTCTTGATTTTTTTATGATCATATTAGTTGCTAAAATGACGTTAAACAGAATCTTTAAAAAATATTTACTATCTCTAAAAAAAAAAGTGTTTTACATTGTCCAAAATGTACAGCAAAATAGACTAAGAAAATAAAACTAAACTAGGCTCTAACATTTTTTTGTATTTTTCTGCGCATTGTTTTTCATTAAGCTGAAAAAAATCCATACTGAAGTTTCATTTTTTAAAAATTTATACTACAGTCTTACATGAAAATATTAAAATTAAATAAAACAATGTTAAATAAACATTTGATTGAACATAATGAGTTGTTAATTATCGTTAATGTAAAAAGAGCCAAATAAACATACGATATATTACTAACAATTAACCCAGTCAACATTATATTGAAATATGAAAACAAAAACCTATTGCAGTCTGAGTTTGCATATTGTAATCATAATTTAAGACTTTTGTTACAATGTATATTGTGCTGATCAAAATAAATAAATACAATAGCTGTAGCTAGTTTTTTGGGCATGGCATGTCATTAGTTTATTAAATGCAGTAGCCATGTTTTTGCAAGTGACTAAGCAAACTGTTGAAAAGCCAATACATTTTGAAGGTAAAGTTATGGCTGTTTAAGTAAAAATTAAAGGCATTAATCTTATTCACTTTATTTGTATTGAATTTTCATCATACACAGTTTATTATTAATTGCATAAAATCAACCTCACATTTTTTCCAAAAATGTAATTCAAATACGATTAATAGCAGTTTCATTTTAATCGAAATTAACATTGTAAAGATTTTAATCCAAAATTGATAGTCTCAAATTGTAGCTAATATTTATACTGTACACAATTTAAAATTTAATATTGACAGCACATATGACCACAAATTATGTTTAATTTTGAGCTGAAGAAAATTTATATATTTTTCTGGTTGCTTTGGATATCTGAAAGGAATTAAGGAGATGATTTAAAATCGAGGAAGCAAAGTAAATGTTATTTTTAATTTACATTCAATAATTTTTAATATTACTTGTATAAAACTGAAATTATTTTGCCGTATTTGGTCCCTTCCTCCTTTTTTTAGTGAAAATATTTTAGATTAGCGATGGTAGCAATTTCAATTTGACAGAAAAATTTTAATCTCAAATTAATTAACTGAATATTTTAGCTAATGTATGTACTGTACTTTTTTAATTTTAGGCTGAGCTGACCGAATTTGCTATTTTCACAGTACTGTGTTGATTTACATTCTTGTACCGAATGAACCTTTTTATTTTTTACTAATGAAATACTAATTGTCTCATAAAAATACTAGATGAAAATTAAATAAAATATTGTACATTCATTAATCATATTTTAAGCTTATAATCAAAATATTAAATGCAGCACAACAACGTTGGGTTTTAGGAATAGAATATAAACCTTACAATTTTAGTATCAGTCACTATTTTGCTTTTGGATAAGATGACTTTAATAACTAACTACTCAATGACATCATCAATATTACAAAATGACCATCGATTTTTTAAAATTTTTTTTACAATCGTTATAATCAAAATAGTGGTTAAAATTGATGATGATTGCTATTGTCAATCCTCACATAAAGACCAAGTGCTGAGCGGAATAAGATGTATATGATATGTGTACATATATCCTGATTCAAATTCAGATGTTATAAATTTGGAAAATAAACGCACTACCATTATAATATATATATATATATATATATACAAAGCTTGTACGGAGATATTAGTAAAGCTCCATCTAGTGATCATAAAATGCAAGCTATAAGCAAGTTAACGAAATTTATAACTTGTTTTGTTTATCATAAATGTACCCTTGAAGATTTTTGCAATGATATATATTGCACAGGCTTTTACTATATGATGAAACTGAACTGTTTTCAGAACCATATAGCTGTCTAGTTTGTTTAACTGGATTTGAAGATATTTAGTATCTGAAAAATCCTGAGTTTTAGAGTCAGTGTTTAGATCTAGTTTCTAGTCCCTACCCTTCACTGATGATAGTCAATTAGCTTGAAATCAGCTGATCTGAAGGTGGAGACAACAAGAGATATTGAATTCTGTCTCTCTCAGCATTTATATATACAAAGCTTGTACGGAGATATTGGTAAAGCTCCATCTAATGATCATATATATATATATATGGTTCACTTTCCATATTTGTAACCTAAATTTGAATCCAGCAAAAGTTTTTCGAATATGTTTTGCACATTACATGTGTCTTTTTTCAGATATCCTATCCATAGACATTCCAATTTATTATTCTATAATTGTAATTATAGAGTGCAGTGCTTTACCTCTAAGTAAATGAAATGTAATAAAGAAATATGCAGAACTTATAGAGCAATGTTTGGCGATATTTACTAAAAGATGAAATATAAATTAAATGCTGTCGGTCAATCAGTCACTATAAGACAATGGAAAAAAAAACATATGAGTACTGTTATTTGTTTACTGTTTCTCTATGAGAAGATCTTAGAATATTTGCTTTGCACTAGGCTATTTAAAAGTTATATATATATATATATATATATAATTATATATATATATATATAGGGGACCTAGACTTTCAAGCTCCTTTCAGATATCCAATCTATGTATACAATCGATACACATGACCACACACATGTAAAAAATCAATAATCTCCAATATATCTATTTCATGCTGAACTAGCACTCATCAGTTGGTGTAGATCAGTATGAAATACCTATCTTGAATTCAGATCTTCATATTCTTCATATGTGTGTAATCATGTGTACCGGTTGTATGAGATGGATTGGATAGCTAAGGGATCTTGAAAGTTCTGGGTTCATATCTCCTAAAAATTACATCTAAACTTCAGGCATATAAAGTATAGCTGTGTTTAAATATACACATATATATTAAAAGAAGAATAACAATAGCTAGATTATAAACTTATAACCCATTATATTTTAAACGCTAAATTAATGCAAAACAGTAAAAGAAAAAAAAAAAGATAAAGTGGTAATTAAAATTATGCTATTTTTATATAATAAATTTGTAGTCATACGTGCATTACACTAAGTACTTTAGATAGAAAATATTTTAAACTGCTTACCTCAACTATATCGTTTATTAATGAGAATCTAAAATTCCAATCCAAAGGCAAAGAGTCATTTTCTAAAATATCCTGAATATATAGCATATTTATAAAAAATATGTTTAAAAACTATAATTTAAAATTATAATTAATCAATAATTTATATATTTAAACATTTCTAGTAAAATAAATGTTTATACTGATTATAATTGGAAATGTAGGAATTTCTTATCCTTGTCTTAAAATTTTTATATTACAAGAAAAAGTATATTTTAAAAATACTGTTAATTTTAATGAATAATATTTCTGTAGTGTAATTTTCATTACACCATTCTCATACATGCAAGATAAATTCTGATTTCTATACCCTTTTAACACACTTCTATCAAGTGTTAAAAACGGATAGAAACTAATCCCTACCATGCATAAAAGTGATGTAGTAAAAATTGCGCTATAGAAATATTCATTAAGTGAATAATCGGTAATCTAATGAATGACTAATAAAAAATATTAACTATTGGTTTTAGTTTTAGAAAATATTTGCTAAATGTATATTGGAATGAGTTCAAGATTGTACATTACAAAAGAAATATAAAATGAAAAATATTTGAAAAGAAATCATTGTTAGAAAGGTGAAAGAGGCATGATTTATCGCTAATAACATCCATATCATTATCAAAGAGGAAACAGTATTCAAATCTCAAGGAACTGAAATATTTAAATAGTTAATTAGAGTTAGTTTCTAGTCATTTTAATACTACACTAATAAATTACCAAATATCAAATATATAACAATAGAATACTTCTACTGAAAAAATATATAAAACTCAGAATGATAAACCTCTGAGTATTAGCTATATCAATCTAATGTCCCCTAATATCAATGCTTAATCACATTTTCAGACAGAAAATGATTGTTAGTTAATTAGAACAATGACAAGAAGAGCTAATCTCAAGTAAGCTGAGATGCTATTTGATATTGATGATTTAATTGCAAAGTATTAAAATAAAATAAAAAAAAACCCTCTGATTCACAGATTTAAATTTAAACAATTGAAAAAAAAAAACCCTGAAGCAATAACTTGGGTAATTTAAGATTTCCCTTGATATTATTATAATTTAAAACAACTACCCATATAAGAATTTTAAAAAGAGACAAAAATGGATTAATTTTTATCTGTAAATATGAGTAATATTTAATATTAAAGAATGATGTATTTTATAGCCAATTCTCAGTATAAATGTTGAATTATTATCATTACAAAATTTTTCAGACCAATTGTCCGTTCACTATTATAACGGGATGATCCTTTTCAGGAGTCGAGGAAGTCGCATCTAACTATAGTCAGACTTTGAGTCTTCTTATAGAATGCCATGGATGATGTTATTTAAAATATAATCCAATTCACTCCTCTATTAATAACCTCGTTACTCTCGGAATTCGAGCTCAGAGTAGAAATTTGCAATCGACTCTCTTCAGGCATTTCCACAAATATCCCATAGTAATAATAAATTTAATATAAGCTATATATAACTTCTTTATAAATATTAAATCACTAAGTTGATTTAACATATATATGCATGAGTATGTATATTTATAAATATTGGTTTTATAAAACGACTAAATAAAATAAACAAATGAGACCTGTTTAATTTTGAAATCAAGTTTAACACATTTTAATCAGTAATAAAAACAAAAATATTATCACATAAAAACATTAAAATTTAGAATTATAATCTGTGCTTATATACACTAATAAATTATTTAATATTAAAAAAAAAATGTAATCATTTACATATATATATAATTTAAAATCATGCTTATAATAAATACACATGATACATTATAAATCTACCTATTGTGTCATTAAAATAATTCAGTGTGTATTGTATGTCTATATACGATAATATCCATTCACACTAGATTAATAATAAAATGTATTCTGATATTAGTTATGTATGTTTAAAAATATATTATGTTAATTGTCATGTAAGATTCAATTTGGAATATAATAAAACTTACTTCCAAATTGAAATAATTTAAAAACGTTTACCTTAGTCAGCTGTCATTTCCATCAGAGTATATATCAAAATATCAATATCTAAATTTTATTAAATAAAATTAAAAAAAATAAAGTGTTCATCTTATCAGTTCCCCACTTTAATATCCGAAGTAATTTTTCTAAGTAAATATAATTATCCACAAAGAAAATAAAGTTTAAGAGTTCTTAAATTATACAATGAAGTAATCCAAGACGAGAAAGAATACGGTTTTATATCCCTCCTTAGACGAAATAAAATGATGATGAATGTTGAAACATAAAGTTCATTGATCATTCTTCGAAGAGGCAATCCAGATATTCATTCTTTAAATATTTATGTAGTAAAATATTTAACATCTTCTTCAATATAATACTCCAATATGAAAGCAGCTTTTTAAATGAGAATTACGACGATTATATTTTAGGCATTGATTAAGTAGGAATAAATTTACATGTTTGGGTTTAAAACATCAGCAGAAATCTCTGGCATAAATTATCTAGCCAAAGAACATCTTTATAAATTTTTGTCTTCTTAAATTTATATTTTGAAAGCTCATTTCCAACACGTTGATAACTTTTATAACCTTGTTAAATTCACTGATTATTTTTTATAGTTCTTTATAATATTCAAATGCAGTAAATTAATTACTTGAAGCAGGTTTTAAAATATTGAATCTTCTTTTTTAAAATTTTTCTTAAATGTGTTCTAAATTCGAACACATTTAAATTTACAAATGTAGTTCTTGCCTTGATAACTAAATAGAAGATTATTGTTATAACAATATTAGTTCGTTTTTATACTGGATTAATTTCAGCAAGCATATCACATAATCATGTGCACACTCTCTATTGTTTAACATATACAATTTGTAATTAACCCCAAACGTTTATTTCCTTTGTTTCAACTGATAAAAATGCAATGGTGACTTAAGGCTTTGTCAAATGTCAAGTTTTAGTTAATAAAAAAAAATACTATTAGTTAGAAACATTTATTTAGGCATGTGTATAAACAAATTAGAATTATTCATTTTTAGAATTATTCTTTTAATACTAACTAGTTTGTTTATATATATATATATATATATATATATAGCTGATACATGAAAAGCTTAAGATAGGTGTAAGTTATTTATATCTGTTGATTCAATATAGGCACAGTTAAATTCACAAAGAAACACAAATTGTTTTAGGTGAGGCTCATATGGTACTCTCACATTACCCCGTCCTTAAAAAATTCAAATTTTATATTTACCATTAAAATTTGGACACTTAATGTGTGTCAATGTATGCTTTAAATATAAAGTTGTGGAGCTTGTTTTTCTTTCCTGCTTTTATCAACCCTTATTATTTGCACTATCTTTTTTAACCCTTTCTCTTTCTCTACATTAAATATTATTCAATTTAAACAGAAGGATAAGGAGGTTTATATATATATATGGTTTTTTCTTTTTCTCACTTATTTATTTTTCTTTAATGGATTCATTGTTATGTGCCTCTTTTATAGATGACACATATATTTGTTTGGTAGTCTCCATCCTGTTTTTCTTTAAGACTCATGGACTTTTTTGAGAACTATCCAAAACATAAGAACATCCATCATTCAGCATGGATTAACTCTTAAAACGATTTTAGTTTTCAGGTATCCTAAGAATTAATTTTAATTGCTTAACATACCCTCATCAAAGAAAATTAATGTCTCTTTTGACTTATACACATCCTTACGCATATATATATATATATATATATATATATATATATATATATATATATATATATATATATATATATATATATATATATACTTTTAAACGAAAACATTTTCTCTCCTTACCTATTCCAAGTTATCTTTTCTTTCAATATTTTACTTTATACATAAGTAAAATGTGGCAAACATTATTAATTTGTTTGACCAAAATATGGTTTTAAAGCTCTAGCATTGTAAGTGCCTTTAATGTCTCCCTTTATATTTATCCAGAATGCATTGGGACCTGTTTGCTTTATGATAGTATAAGGTCCTTCATATTGATGGTAAAACTTTTGATATTTGCTCTCTTGGATTTACTCATATGAGGTGTTTTTATAAAAACTTGATCCCCAATTTGGAACTTGTGTGAAATTGTCTTCACATTTTTATTTCTTTGACTGGCCTTTTTTTTAACAAGTTGTTTATAAGCTTTTACTCTATCTTCTCTTGTATCCATATATATATATATATATATATATATATATATATACATAGATAAAAACTTATACTTTGTGGATATATATATATATATATATCCACAAAGCACATGTACATTGGCTTAATGGTGATTGTTATTACAATTTAACAACATCACGCTATATAAAATAAATGTCTTATTTATACATATCCATATCAAAATATATAATAATGGACTTGCATTTTAACCATAACTTGTACTCTAATAAACCTGTAAGTATTTTTTTTTATACTTTGGTTAACTTGATGCATTTCATAATTATTAATATCAACTTCAATTATTTATATACATATACACAATTATTCTCCTAAAAGAACACCCTAATGGATTCTATCATTACTGAAAGTCCATTGTCACATCCCAAAGTCGTAATCCATGAAGTCCTTCCTTATATATGTGCTTTACTTTTTAAGCACATCCATTAACATGTTCAATGAATGTGAAGGGATCTTCATAAGTATTACACAACCTATGGAATTGTGAACCTTTTTGTCTCTTAGCTTGTATTATAAATACGTTTATTATTGTCTGAAGACTTTTTATAATTTGTTCATCTTCAAGATTATGGTGATGCTTCATACACCATAATTTACACTCAAGACAATTAAATCTATTGCCTTCATCCATATCTTCTAAATTAAACTTTCTATTAAAACAACCTTCTTTTCCATTAAATATTATCATTGATAATGATATTATCAGATGGTTGTCATACAATTTATCAACACTTTGTTGATGAAATGTTTTACTTTTGTTTTGGGAGTAAAAACAAATATGGTTGGATGACTCAAAATACATTTCACTGTTGTATTCATCTATTATATCTTTAGATTCTGGAGTCATCTCAAGTTTCATGAGTTCATGATTTAACTTGTTATTAATACAAGAAATCCGAAGTCTTAATTTATCTAGACATTCAGTATTATCAGTTGACTGTGTTTCTTTCAAGTCCTGAGACTCAGAATTTAATTTATATTTCACATGATCCATATCCTCTTCTTTTTCTAAGATTTTTGGATCAGATTCAAGCATTTTATTAATGCCGCAATGATCTTCTACTTCATTGCTCTGCTGTATGGTAAAATGATAGTCATGACAGTTTTCTTCTGAAATATTCATTTGAACTAAGTAAGAATGATCTGTTCTGGATGCTATCATTATATTCACATATCTCATCTCAGGGTAAGTTTTGGATTCTTGGCATTTTATTGCCATTGATATTTTTGATGCCTTTGTATCATGAAGTCTTTCTACTTCATCGGCAGTTTGTTTCTTTTCAACAACAACTTTGATTTCTACTTGCATCTTTTCCTTAACATTATCAATATCTTTCTTTAACTCTTCTTTTATAAAAATCATGACTTTTTTTAATTTTCCTTCCATATTATCCATATCAACTTTAGATAACATATTATCATTCATTCTAGCCATTTCTCCCTTCATATCAGCATTCATTTTATATATATCAGCATTTATATTATCCATATCAGCTTTTATATTATCCATCTTAGAATTCATTTTATTCATATCAGAATTCATATTATTCATATCAGCTTTGGTGACCATATCAGCTTTCATATCCATTATCATTCGGACTAATTGAGCCATATAATTATCACTTCCTTGAGGCTGTACTATTATAGCTTCAGTTACCTTTTGTGTTTGGGGTAATATTTGATCTGTCATGTAAACTTGTGAAGGATGTTCAACTTTTTCTACAGACCCCTCAGACATTAGGACTTGTAAAGACCCTTGTTCATCACTAATTGAAGTAATTTCTATTTCACTATCTTTATTATTTAAAGATTCTTCGAAACTCTTTACTTCCATTATTATTAGCTTTTTCCCACTTCTAGTTATCATTAACAAAAAAAAAATAATTTAAAGTTATATATAAATATAAATAACTTTCCTTTCAAAGTAATAATTTAATATATGCCATAAGATTTCATGCTGTGCTTATGCCCTTAAATGTAATTCTATTTTTCCTACTTTTATAAGATGTTATTATAATATATATTTTAATCTCCAAATTATAATTGTATTTATTTATTTATTTTAAAGCGACTGATTTATCTGTTTGCTACGGTTTATTTTATTTCAAGGTCTCTATTATTTATTATTCAGTGTTTTTTACCAATTCACAACATACTCATATATTTATTTATTTTTTTAAACTATGGATTTAACGGGACGATCCTTTTCAGGACTCGAAGAAGTCGCATCTAACTATAGTCGGACTTTGAGACTTCTTATAGAATGCCATGGATGATGTTATTTAAAATATAATCCAATTCACTCCTCTATTAATAACCTCGTTACTCTCGGAATTCGAGCTCAGAGTAGAAATTTGCAATCGACTCTCTTCAGGCATTTCCACAAATATCCCATAGTAATAATAAATTTAATATAAGCTATATATAACTTCTTTATAAATATTAAATCACTAAATTGATTTAACATATGTATGCATGAGTATGTATATTTATAAATATTGGTTTTATAAAATGACTAAATAAAATAAACAAACGATACCTGTTTAATTTTAAAATCAAGTTTAACACATTTTAATCAGTAATAAAAACAAAAATATTATCACATAAAAACATTAAAATTTAGAATTATAATCTGTGCTTATATACACTAATAAATTATTTAATATTAAATAATAATAATAATAATAATGTAATCATTTGCATATATATATATATAATTTAAAATCATGCTTATAATAAATACACATGATACATTATAAATCTACCTATTGTGTCATTAAAATAATTCAGTGTGTATTGTATGTCTATATACGATAATATCCATTCACACTAGATTAATAATAAAATGTATTCTGATATTAGTTATGTATGTTTAAAAATATATTATGTTAATTGTCATGTAAGATTCAATTTGGAATATAATAAAACTTACTTCCAAATTGAAATAATTTAAAAACGTTTACCTTAGTCAGCTGTCATTTCCATCAGAGTATATATCAAAATATCAATATCTAAATTTTATTAAATAAAATTAAAAAAAATAAAGTGTTTATCTTATCAGTTCCCCACTTTAATATCCGAAGTAATTTTTCTAAGTAAATATAATTATCCACAAAGGAAATAAAGTTTAAGAGTTCTTAAATTATACAATGAAGTAATCCAAGACGAGAAAGAATACGGTTTTATATCCCTCCTTAGATGAAATAAAATGATGATGAATGTTGAAACATAAAGTTCATTGATCATTCTTCGAAGAGGCAATCCAGATATTCATTCTTTAAATATTTATGTAGTAAAATATTTAACATCTTCTTCAATATAATACTCCAATATTAAAGCAGCTTTTTAAATGAGAATTACGATTATATTTTAGGCATTGATTAAGTAGGAATAAATTTACATGTTCGAGTTTAAAACATCAGCAGAAATCTCTGGCATAAATTATCTAGCCAAAGAACATCTTTATAAATTTTTGTCTTCTTAAATTTATATTTTGAAAGCTCATTTCGAAGATGTTGATAACTTTTATAACCTTGTTAAATTCACTGATTATTTTTTTATAGTTCTTTATAATATTCAAAGGCAGTAAATTAATTACTTGAAGCAGGTTTTAAAATATTGAATCTTCTTTTTTTAAATTTTTCTTAAATGTGTTCTAAATTCGAACACATTTAAATTTACAAACGTAGTTCTTGCCTTGATAACTAAATAGAAGATTATTGTTATAACAATATTAGTTCGTTTTTATACTGGATTAATTTCAGCAAGCATATCACATAATCATGTGCACACTCTCTATTGTTTAACATATACAATTTGTAATTAACCCCAAATGTTTATTTCCTTTGTTTCAACTGATAAAAATGCAATGGTGACTTAAGGCTTTGTCAAATGTCAAGTTTTAGTTAATAAAAAAAATACTATTAGTTAGAAACATTTATTTAGGCGTGTGTATAAACAAATTACAATTATTCATTTTTAGAATTATTCTTTTAATACTAACTAGTTTATATATATATATATATATATATATATATATATAAATATAGTTAGTATATATATATATATATATATAGCTGATACATGAAAAGCTTAAGATAGGTGTAAGTTATTTATATCTGTTGATTCGATATAGGCACAGTTAAATTCACAAAGAAACACAAATTGTTTTAGGTGAGGCTCATATGATACTCTCACACTATATATGTATTTCAAGTGAATGCGACTACCCATTAGTCAATTGAGCTAAAGATTTGAAACACATTATTTACCAAAATAATTATAGGCTTTTGTATTAATATGTTTTAATAACAGTTTGGATGTGAATATATATATATATATATATATATATATATATATATTCACATCCAAACTATATATATATGTTGATATATATATATATATATCAACATAGGGAGTAAATATGGGGAGATGAAAAAACATCATCTTCCTTATAAAATAAATAGCAATCGATTAACAGTAAATTAACAAATATAAAATGAACAAATATTAAAAAATAACAAAGGTGCATGAATTTAGCAAAGAATAAAATATGTCATAACAACAATAATAAGGTTTATCACCAGTATTACACAAGAATAATCAACAGTCATTTCTTGAGACTGGATGGAAAAGAAATTCTATAGTCAATGCCAAACTCAGGGCATGATATACAACAATCATGTGGATGTACATACTTAAGTGTTAGAGTATCCATTATAAAAATAATCCAGGGAACCTGAAATATGCTGATCATTATTAATGCTCTTCTTATATGGTATATGAGTGTACTATAAACTAAATGTTCTCTAAAAATATAAAATGCAGTCAATGGACTTTACATGTTTTTAATCAATTAATTTTTCAGTCAGGCTAATACACATAATGATATGGCAATGCTTTTGAATGAAAACCATGCTTGTTCCATATATCTGCAGGGATAATATTTTTTCTACATTTTAAAATGAACATGCTACCTGATGGTGTTTGGTGATGCACATACTCGAGCTAAACCTTAGCATGTAGTTTTTCTCAAAATAATTTTAAAAAAATTCAATTTTTTAGATTAGTAATAACATGATTTTCTTAAAAGTCAAAAATATCAGATTTACACAAGACACTGAGATCTATTGCTTTAACTCACTCCCATATAATTTCTTTGGAAAAATCCTGTAGCCATCTAATTACATATCTAAGACATGACAGCATTAAACACCAACCAACTATATCTATTTTTACAAAACATTTGGTTATTTCCTCCTTTTTTTCTTTTAATTAAAAAAATGTAATCCTAATTAATGAAACTTCTTTTTAATTATTTGTCTTTTTTTCTCAACCTCCCACAATATAATTCTTCAATTACACTATACATTGAACATTACTGCCTTTTGCTAGTATTATCACTGGTCAGGCTAGAAAGACCTAAGGAAGAGCAGATAACAATACAACTTAAAATGTCATGTAATTTGTTTGTATTTGAAAAAATTTAAATAAAGTTTAAAATTTTCTCAACATTCAAAATTTAATGATAGATGATGGAACTAGTTCAACATATTGTCACAATATTGCCTTTTGTTTTAAAGAGATATATGAATCAATAATAGTTCTTACATATCAATTTTGCATTAAATTAATTCAGTAATTGTTAAAAAATAATTACTTAAACTTCCTATTATGTTTAATTGTAATTTAGATTCCAGATTTATTAGTAAACTTTAGCTTAGAATTTTAGAAAATTAAGTTAGCAAAACATGTTTAACTTTAAGTAAAATAAAAAATTGCTATAAGCAATTAAACTGAATAAAATTAATTATTAATCAAATAAATTCCCCTGTAATAATTATTAAAATAAAAAATAACAAGTAAGTAGTAGTAAAGAAGAAGTATGCAAGCATATGTAGGTCTTTATCTTTTATACTTCTTATCATGTGACTGATTTTGTTGATTACAAACTGACATTTAACCTTCCTATAATCTGACAGATTTCTTTGTTCTCACATACTTTAAGATTTCAACTTTCATTTTAATATTAAATGATTATTATTTATTAGATTATAATAAATTTGACTTTATTTGATAAATATTTTTGTTTAGAAATTAAATAAAATTTTAAAAAACCACATTTGATTTTGTGGATTATTTTAAAAAATAGATTTAATCAAAAGAAAACATTGTTTTATCATCAAATTTCAGGTGGATCAGATTCAATTTGCAAAATGAATAAAATCTTTGTTTTAAAAATTTGAATTAATTATTTTTAATATCTAGAAACCTATCAATTTATGCTTTAAAAGTTTTTTTTTTTGTAATTTTTATGATATTGTGAAATGTTATAAGAGATTGTTTAGTGATGGCATTTCTAGACAGTTGTATTTTCTGTGGCTGTAATCGTTATGGTAACATTATTCAGAAGAATATATTCTTTTCTATTTAAAAATAAAACATTTCTGTAAACAATAAATATGTAATAATATATATACATGATTTTCAATAATTATTACACAATTACTATACAAAAATAATCATAAACATTCCATAAAAATCAAGTTTTTAGACCATCATAATATTTTCTTGAAATAATCTCACAATGTTTGAGATCATCAAGTATAGAATAAGTACCAATCATCAGGGAGTTTAAAAACTTTGAAAACCTGCTTACTCAATTATCTTCACATCTTTTGAATTTTTTGAAATTAAAATATTAAAAAAATAGATATGAATTTTAAAGCTGTAAAAAATTTTTCACAAAATTTTTCAATAGAGGGCAAAAAATCCAAATTCAATTTCTTGACTCCTGGTCTGATAACATATTATAATGAAAATCAGAAAGATTAAAGCACCTTATATTTGACCCAATTCATTACAGTTCAAAAACTAATTAGTATTCTAAAAAACAAGACTAAAAATAAACTCATTTACATAACTGTCTAGACTGTTTAATTAAAATATTACATTTTAAGATAATTATTTATAAAATTAAAAAATTATTACAATGAAAATTAACAAAAGATTATATAATCAATTGCATTATTTTAAATAGAACATTAATTTACATTATTCTTTTTAAAGACACTTATATAATATTTAATAAAGGTTAAGTTTTTCAGAATATTTTTTTAAAAATAAGAATGTTTAAAATTAATATTAAAGAATAGCTTTTAATACTGCAATCAAGAAGTTAAAATTGAAATCTATAACCAACTTACACACACATTGATCAATGCTTGCTTTATTCAAAATTAATAACTTTTAATAATATAAATTAATTATTTATCTTTTTAATTAATTAACTTAAAAAATACTTTCATAACTGAATCTTTATTACAATTAGAATTAATAAAATATACTTTTATTAACAAATGACTTAAATAAAAATACATCTTTAAAAGTAAATAACTTAAATAGTAATAATGAGCATTAAAGATTGAAACTTAGTTATTAAAGTTTACTATTAACATTGACTTTTAACATACTTGTGACTATATTAAAATAATTTTAGCTTTTATTAGCTATTATACAGGATAAAAAAACTTCCCTAATTTGTCAGGCATTGGTGGTCAAGTCATCAGCACATCAGCCTTACAAGCAGTTGTCCTGGGTTGGCGGGTTCACTTCCCAGCCGATGCTATGACTCATGGAAAAAACTTCTCTGATTTAAACAATTTTAAATGATTCACAATTACAGAAGGGTTTAAAGCACTACAGTAAAAGTATAAAAATGAATTTTAATATAACTAAGACTTATAAAAGTTCTTAAAATTGACATAAAAGATGAATTAACATTTTTTTGCAATAGAAATTAACTTATGAAACTTTTTTTACAACATTTAAACATTAAATGACTGGTAATTTAACTTTACTGAAAAATATAAAGGTTACAATATATTTAATAGATATTTTGTATTTATAAATATCATTAAAATGCATTAAACATGATGACTGGAATGAAATTTCTTCAGAATTATTTATATTTAATTTTATATATATATATATGTCCACAGATGACGTTCTACCAAAAACACCGATCAAGCGTATGTTTTGTTTACATAAACGTCAGAGTAGCATTCACTATCTCTAACTATAATTCCACTTTCAGATCATGGTTTCAAGCTATTTGCTATCATCAGTGAAAGACAGGAATAAAGAAACTAGATCTAAATACAAACTCTGAGCGTTTATGAAACAATTTCTATTCAGCTTGCAAGCGTGAATTTTTTAGACACGTAATGTCTTCAAACTCAGCATAGCAAACCAGATAGCTACATGGGTCTGATCTCAGTTCAGCATCACCACATAGTAGAAGCCTCTGCAATCTATATCATTGCAAGAAAGACCTCAAAGGTACATTTATGATAAACAAAAATGCAAGTTAAAAAACTTGCTAACGCTTGTATTTATGTCCACAGATGGCGTTCTACCAAAAACACCGATCAAGCGTATGTTTTGTTTACATAAATGTCAGAGTAGCATTCACTATCTCTAACTATAATTCCACTTTCAGATCATGATTTCAAGCTATTTGCTATCATCAGTGAAAGACAGGAATAAAGAAACTAGATCTAAATACAAACTCTGAGCGTTTATGAAACAATTTCTATTCAGCTTGCAAGCGTGAATTTTTTAGACACGTAATGTCTTCAAACTAAGCATAGCAAACCAGATAGCTACATGGGTCTGATCTCAGTTCAGCATCACCACATAGTAGAAGCCTCTGCAATCTATATCATTGCAAGAAAGACCTCAAAGGTACATTTATGATAAACAAAAATGCAAGTTAAAAAACTTGCTAACGCTTGTATTTATGTCCACAGATGGCGTTCTACCAAAAACACCGATCAAGCGTATGTTTTGTTTACATAAAAATCAGAGTAGCATTCACTATCTCTAACTATAATTCCACTTTCAGATCATGATTTCAAGCTATTTGCTATCATCAGTGAAAGACAGGAATAAAGAAACTAGATCTAAATACAAACTCTGAGCATTTATGAAACAATTTCTATTCAGCTTGCAAGCGTGAATTTTTTAGACACGTAATGTCTTCAAACTCAGCATAGCAAACCAGATAGCTACATGGGTCTGATCTCAATTCAGCATCACCACATAGTAGAAGCCTCTGCAATCTGTATCATTGCAAGAAAGACCTCAAAGGTACATTTATGATAAACAAAAATGCAAATAGCTTGAAATCATGATCTGAAAGTGGAATTATAGTTAGAGATAGTGAATGCTACTCTGACGTTTATGTAAACAAAGCGTACGCTTGATCGGTGTTTTTGGTAGAACGCCATCTGTGGACATAAATACAAGCGTTAGCAAGTTTTTTAACTTGCATTTTTGTTTATCATAAATGTACCTTTGAGGTCTTTCTTGCAATGATATAGATTGCAGAGGCTTCTACTATGTGGTGATGCTGAACTGAGATCAGACCCATGTAGCTATCTGGTTTGCTATGCTGAGTTTGAAGACATTACGTGTCTAAAAAATTCACGCTTGCAAGCTGAATAGAAATTGTTTCATAAACGCTCAGAGTTTGTATTTAGATCTAGTTTCTTTATTCCTGTCTTTCACTGATGATAGCAAATAGCTTGAAATCATGATCTGAAAGTGGAATTATAGTTAGAGATAGTGAATGCTACTCTGACGTTTATGTAAACAAAACATACGCTTGATCGGTGTTTTTGGTAGAACACCATCTGTGGACATAAATACAAGCGTTAGCAAGTTTTTTAACTTGCATTTTTGTTTATCATAAATGTACCTTTGAGGTCTTTCTTGCAATGATATAGATTGCAGAGGCTTCTACTATGTGGTGATGCTGAACTGAGATCAGACCCATGTAGCTATCTGGTTTGCTATGCTGAGTTTGAAGACATTACGTGTCTAAAAAATTCACGCTTGCAAGCTGAATAGAAATTGTTTCATAAACGCTCAGAGTTTGTATTTAGATCTAGTTTCTTTATTCCTGTCTTTCACTGATGATAGCAAATAGCTTGAAATCATGATCTGAAAGTGGATTTATAGTTAGAGGTAGTGAATGCTACTCTGACGTTTATGTAAACAAAACATACGCTTGATCGGTGTTTTTGGTAGAACGCCATCTGTGGACATAAATACAAGCGTTAGCAAGTTTTTTAACTTGCATTTTTGTTTATCATATATATATATGATCACTAGATGGAGCTTTAACAATAGTTCCTAAACAAGCTTTTTGTTTACACAAATGCTAAGAGAGAAAGCATTCAATATCTCTTTCGTTATCTCCAGCCACCAGACCATGGTTTCAAGCTAGTTGGCTCACCTCGGTGATGGATAAGAGAACAGAAACTAGATCTAAATACTGACTCTACAATCAGCATTTTATGAAAGAAGTTTCTATCAGTTTGAAAGCATAAATTTTTCAGATACATAAATATCTTCAAATCCAGTCAAACAAACTAGACAGCTATATGGGTCTGATATCAGTTTAGTTTCACCATATATATCATTGCAAAAACTTTCAAGGGTACATTTATGATAAACAAAACAAGTTATAAATTTCATAACTTGATCTAGCTTGCAATTTATGATCACTAGATGGATATCAGACCCATATAGTTGTCTAGTTTGTTTGACTGGATTTGAAGATATTTATGTATCTGAAAAATTCATGCTTTTAAACTGATAGAAACTTGTTTCATAAAATGCTGATTGTAGAGTCAGTATTTAGATCTAGTTTCTGTTCTCCTACCCATCACTGAGGTGAGCCAA
Source organism: Epiperipatus broadwayi (assembly GCA_028023455.1). Taxonomy (NCBI): domain Eukaryota; kingdom Metazoa; phylum Onychophora; class Udeonychophora; order Euonychophora; family Peripatidae; genus Epiperipatus; species Epiperipatus broadwayi. The sequence goes on along the minus strand of JAQFVV010013616.1, from coordinate 50,878 downwards.
CTAGCTCGAAACCATGGTCTGGTGGTTGGAGATAATGAACAAAATATTGAATGCTGTCTCTCTTAGTGTTTATGTAAACAAAAAGCTTGTTTAGGAGCTATTGGTAAAGCTCCATCTAGTGATCATAAATTGCAAGCTAGAGCAAGTTATGAAATTTATAACTTGTTTTGTTTATCAATATATATATATTTCACAATGATGGCATTACAAAACGATTATTATTTTTGAACGAAAGTCGATTAGATATTAATAAATTTATTATTTATATATTTTTTAAGTATTTTGCTGTCTATAAATTGAATATATTTCATTTTAAAGAATAAAATCTATCTATCTATCTGTCTGTCTGTCTGTCTGTCTGTCTGTCTGTCTGTCTGTCTCTCTATCTATCTATCTATCTATCTATCTATCTATCTATCTATCTATCTATCTATCTATCTATCTATCTATCTATCTATCTATCTATCTATCTATCTATCTATCTATCTATCTATCTATCTATCTATCTATCTATCTATCTATCTATCTATCTATCTATCTATCTATCTATCTATCTATCTATCTATCTATCTATCTATCTATCTATCTATCTATCTATCTATCTATCTATCTATCTATCTATCTATCTATCTATCTATCTATCTATCTATCTATCTATCTATCTATCTATCTATCTATCTATCTATCTATCTATCTATCTATCTATCTATCTATCTATCTATCTATCTATCTATCTATCTATCTATCTATCTATCTATCTATCTATCTATCTATCTATCTATCTATCTATCTATCTATCTATCTATCTATCTATCTATCTATCTATCTATCTATCTATCTATCTATCTATCTATCTATCTATCTATCTATCTATCTATCTATCTATCTATCTATCTATCTATCTATCTATCTATCTATCTATCTATCTATCTATCTATCTATCTATCTATCTATCTATCTATCTATCTATCTATCTATCTATCTATCTATCTATCTATCTATCTATCTATCTATCTATCTATCTATCTATCTATCTATCTATCTATCTATCTATCTATCTATCTATCTATCTATCTATCTATCTATCTATCTATCTATCTATCTATCTATCTATCTATCTATCTATCTATCTATCTATCTATCTATCTATCTATCTATCTATCTATCTATCTATCTATCTATCTATCTATCTATCTATCTATGAACATTACAAGCATAAAGCTAAAGTAGTCAATAAATAATTAAAATTACCACAAATTCCAAAATTCTTCAGATTTGGCTAATCTGGTTGAGTTTTGGATTTGGGGTAATTTTAATTATATATAGCCCTTACATCAAGACTTCCCTTTTTACAGAATTCGGATACAAGGACAGCTCTTGTTGGTTGTTGAGAAATTCCATAGAACTTCGTAAGATTATCGTGAATTAAATTTTTCATCTGCATAAAAAATAATTCAAAAATGAAATATAATTGGTTGTACAGTTAATAATATTTTATTCTGAATCAATTTACCTGTTTAAGTTCGAATAGTAATTCATCATTCATTATTATACTTTTTACTGGTATTGATTTAACTGCTACCACATTACCCTAGTATAAATGAAATTATTATTGTTTAGAATAAACATTGCTATACACATTGAATGTACTTTTAGAATATTATAGAAAATTATTAAAAATATTTCTAGCGGCCATATGTTATGTCAATGGTGATCAATATATGATGTCCATACAATAAATTTGCCCCCAATGGGATGCTATAAATAATCTGGATTTTTTTTAGAAAATATATGGATATGAAAACATGTGCCATCTGACATTTAGAAGGATTTTAGAGTTGCAATTATTAAAATATACACAAGTGCAATAATTATGTAGAGTGTTATTGTTATTTACTTCAGCAAAGATATTTCTAAAGAATTTGTTGAACTGATTGCTTTAGGTGATAGGAAATTTTTTTAGAAGAGACTAAATGTGATTTCAGAGAATCAAAAGAACTCACTATAGATAAGACTTTTGTTGTTAGACAAAATAAGTGTTGTGAACAAATAATTAATTTATATAAATGTTTTTCTTGATTTGATCAAGACATTTATTCAATTACTTGAACAGATTTGTGATAATGTTTGAAATTAGTTAATTACACACCAAAGTTTATTCAGATTATACATGATAGAATGAGAGAAAATATTGCTACAACTGAAATGTGTGGCTAGCTTCAACTTTTTATGATAGTAGTTTTTGTTATAGTATACAGTTGCTTAATTAATTAATGAACGAGATGCAATACAAATTTAATGGTGGATTTTTAATTTAAATCTATTAAAAAAATAAAGATTTAATCATCTTATCTTCTGGATTTACACTATTCTGATAATGATGAAATACTTTCTAATTCAAAAGATGGTATATAAAATATAGTTAATGTATTGCACAGGTAATCTGCAGAGTCTACTTTTAATATAATTAATTAGTGTAACTTTCATAGAGTTATATATAAAATAGATAAAGATGGGGATAATTAAATCTAAATATTAATTACATTTGCCAATCACCTCCACAAAATCAATTCTAGCGATTCAAAATAGGCTTTATCACTCAGATATTATTGGTTTTAAATAAAAAGGCATACATTTTCAGCCTTTATTAGGGCGCAATATTTTCATTTGTGAAAAGATAAAAATGCTCAAAATGCTTAATAGATCAATTTCACATACTACAATTCCCAATTTACAATACTTGGCATTTGTTCAGTGGGTAATATTTTTTTTCTAATTTAATTGTTTTTTTTAAAAAAAACATGAAACTGATAAATGCTAGTGTAAACATTTGAAATGAAATAGACTCTAAAATGGCATTAACAACTTAAATTTTATAAACGAATAATTTATTTATAAAATATAATTAACTCTACATTCACACAAAAAAATATTTTAGGATATATTCATACAATGAATAAACATATATAAAAATAAGTTTGTTAATGATTCAAAAGAGAACTGCTTTATCATGATATATATTGTAACGAGACAGCGTTACATCAATATTAAATCTAGGATACATCGATAAACACACACACCCAGCAAGCAACATAAAACACTCGTAACTTTATTTTCGTAATTAGTAATAGTTTTCTTTCTCTCATAAATACAGTTATAAAACACATTGATAAAATGCAGACGGTAAAACGTCTAATTAAATGATTAAAGCCTTTAGATAATAAAAATAATAACAAAAAATAATTTGCTCTCCTAAATAATAAAATATAATATGCACTCCTAAAATAATAAAAATAATTATCAATCAAAATCACCACGGGGAATTAAAAAATGTTTATTTTAGAAATATAATTTTAACTAGAATAAAACTTATAGAAAAGATTTGAGGAAAAGATAAATGCTCGACTTCTAAATTTAAAATAACTTGTATTGTTCTAGTAAAACACACGCACACACGCAGGCCTTCGAGGTGTGAAGGAATAAGGTTGGTTGAGCGAGATTGCAAAATGAGATTGTCTCAAAATAAATATTGCCTTTAGCACAAAGAGTGAGTGAACAGGTACCTCAAACGCGGACCTGAACGACAACTCCAGGAGTAGGGAACTCTGGGGGTAGATTGGATCCCAAGATATGGACCAACCCTTATAAATACCAGTCAAAACCTATTCAATGATTAGATTCAGAGGGAGTCGGTTCGATTCGATTCATTTCGATAGATACGTTATCCTTGCTGTTGTGTTTTTATTTTCCAATTCTCAGTACGCTGAATTACCACCTGCTCATTTATTCCGATGCTTATGCTTTTATTTAAAATTAGAATTGTTCTGAATTAGCTTGGTTATTCCTCAATATTTAAAATGATCATCATGAAATTAATACCAAGAGCGTCGACTGTCATGAGGGGCTAATAAACCCTTCAGTGACTGATCGGCGCTCCGCTACTGAAATATCTCCGAAGCTATGAAATTCTGATAACATCGTCGTGTTAAGTGAATGCTCCTAATAAAAGAAATGTTCCGTGAAACACCCAAACTCGTCCAGACCAATCGACCTTCGTTGCAACCAAGACAAATCCTAGGTAAATATGTTTTATATTATGTTCACTCACTCAATTAATAAACTCGTAAGGCAATCTCGTAATTAACCAACATAAATTTACTCAAATAAATCTTAAGACTTTCCTCGTCATAATAGTTTATCTTTGTTACTGAACTTTGTAAACATGAACTTTGAACTTAAGTGAATCTAAGGAAAGATTACATATTTATCAAATAGAAAGGAACTTTCTCTTATTCAAATTGTGTTATGAATACTTATGGTTCTCTGTGGGTGAATGTATGGTGTGTAATAAATCAATTAATAATGTTTTGTAATAAATCAATTAATAATTTTTGGTAATAAATCAATTAATAATGTTTTGTAATAAATCAATTAATAATGTTTTCTTTTCATATTTAATAAACTTGTTCAATATCTAATCAAGTCGAGCATATCTCAAATCTTTTCACACACAATCGAAACCGTAGTTTATTTATGCTTTGATAACTTATCTTTGAAGTAGATTTAGTTAATTTTAATTTCCGTTTCAATTTAGTTATTTTATTAATTATGTCACCATCGTGCCGTAAGTCACGATGTTTCTTATTTCACCTTAGTTAAGATAGATTTAAGAGCGCGGGTCTATAATCAATCAAAGTAAACGCCAATGAATTATGTTATATACAAAAAGCGGGGGATGAACTTGTAAGCCTTGTGTTCGGGCGTAGCGAACAACCTCATAGGTCAGTGACAACCAATAAACGATCCTTATGCCGTGATCGACTTATTAGAAAATCATGCTGAATTTCATTAGCGGACAATGCGTCTTCTCCGGGAGGAGTCGTCCTGGAAACAATCATGTAACAACCTTGAGACACCTTATTGGTCCATGCTGGGAGTGTTGAGCTAGTGGGTGGGATTAGACTTCGAAATCGTTTTGACATGATGTAAGGTGATGCGAGTAGTTAAAATCAACTTAAATAATCGTATCTGGCGCCCCCTTATGTGGATCGTGAATAACTGTCGATGTAAGAAAATAAATAAAGCCTTACGCTATGTCATGTTTATTTCGAAGCCCGTAATCTCGGGTAATATATAGGGCATTACAGTTACAATATTTTATAACTTCCATTACTAATCAGTATGTGGTAAAAGCTTGTGATATTTCTTTTTTCAATTTGTTCAATTTAAATGTGCCTTTTCCCAAACTGATAGGAGCACACTTTTTCATGGACACTGTAATTTATCCAGTTTTATGAATTAAAGTGCTGACCTGACAGTTTCCAGGAGATAAATACATAGTTATGGCAGACGGATACACTTTAAATTAATCAGAAATGCATTTTCTGTAGATATATCAAAAATATGACAATAATGATCCATAAATTAAGAGGTTCTGTTTCTGGTAATAGTGGTTTATATTTAATAAATTATTTTGTTCCAAAACAACAATATATATATATATATATATATATGTTGTAATGGGCACATACAACGTTACATTATTTTTTATTAGTAAACATGAAAAAAATAAAAGTTCGCCAATAAAAACTTTTTTAAGAATTAAAAATTGGAAATTAAAAAAATCATCTTAAACTCATATATATATAAAATCGCACAGATAAAAAAAATTATTAAAATAAAACTTTATTAAAAATAGAAAAACTAAATCTTTCAGCAAAAAGATTTAGAGATAAAAATATATCTTTAAGTTTGGAAAACACCTTAATTAATCAGAAAATGGAAATGATTGTTTTAATTAGTTAAATATAAACTAGCCCTTGGGCATTTAAATGTATAAGCAAAGGTCAGATAGGAGAGAAAAACAATGGAATCGGACCTCAGCGAAAAGACCGTCACATTGTTGTGACGTAATGTCGACTGGATCTGAAAGGCTAATATAAAAAGTTGAGTAAAGAAAATTAGAGGAAGAGATGTGACTGTATGTGTTAGTGTGGAGTTGAAGGAGAAGAGATTGAAAAGATGCACTCTTCAATCCCTTCAGTTTTGTTAAAATAAAAAAAAATGACATCGTTTTTCCTATATTGAGGACCACAGGACATCGGGGGAATTAATGCTGGCATCCAAATGGCAAGCAACTGCAAGAAATTAGAAACTACGGACTTGTTAAAACTGTAAGAACTTTATGAACTCTAAGCTTTAAATCTATTTCTAAAACTCCAGTATACTAAACAATAAGAACTTTAATTTTAAAACTTGTTCCGTATTTAAAATAATTGAAATAGAATCCTATCTGACCAACTTTATTTTTTAATAAGTAATTTTAATTTGATGTATTTCTTTTGTAAAATCATTTCCATTTTTTTTTTGTTCTTTTAAGTTTTTTATTATGATTTCTGTTTTTCGTTAAATAAAATTATATAAATGTTAAACTTAAGTCGGGCGTGAATGGCTATATAGATTTGTAAAGTTATATTAGGGGAGGGTAATCTTAGGTTATTTGTTTCGTAGTTAAATTAGGTCAATGGATTGGATATATTGGTGTAATTAGTAGATGTAATATGAGATTCACTACTGGAAGAATCGCTTTATTTGCCACACACTTCCTTTTTGCCTATGGAATGCAATCCTAAGTCGGCAAAATGACCGCAGTCCTTTCCTATGGAGTTTTTTTATTGCTCTTCTTGTCAGATAGATGTAGTATTCCTATCTGATGAGAGGCAATTTCTTCCCTTAACCTTTTGTGCTGCCGTATTCATATTACATTGAATGCATCGATATATCAGATGGATTGACATTGGTTTGACTGTGAACTTTTGGCCTAAGGTTAAATAAGGATAGAATATTTTCTTTTCAAATGCAAATCTATGTAGTCTATTCATACTCAACACTCTAAATAAAAATGCATTAAATTTAAGCTGGATATAGATGCTTGCATGGATTCATTATCGGTCAATTATGTTTTTTGGTTTTCATATTTGATTAAAATATATAGACATTTGGTAAATAATGATACCTTATGGTGAGTATCTAAAATATATTTATTCGGATGTCTTTTAAGTTATTGGTGTCAATGCGGCATCTTATGATGAATGCTATTGGGTTTCTTATAAATTTCCCTCTGCAATTCCACCAATGATTTTATATTTTGATCCTTTATGTTTATTTGAAATGTTTTTGACTGTGTAATCTATGTAACCAATCTATACTCAACATTATAAAACAAACTTTTATAAATCCATTTGTGCGAACTTATAATAGTATAAAAATTAAAATGTAAATTAAAATCTAAAATAAAAGTTAATAATAATGTTAAATTTTATATATATATATATGTGCGTAAATAAATGTTTGTGTGTATGATTACTGGTAGTGGCTTATTTTATTCTTTTTTATATATCTTAGATAGGAATTTAATATAAAATATAAATCTCTGCTGTTCCACTGAGCTAGTAACAATGGGGTAATGACCAGAATCAACCAATATATATTTTTTTAACTTACATATCTGCCTACTATATAAATTTTCTAGGTTCAAAGGCCTAGTGGTGCAATGTAGTGCAGATTACGTTAAGCTCTCTTTCTCCAGATCATTATAATATATATATATATCAGCCATTGTTATAGTTTATAAAGAAAAAAGTTTCTTCTGCTCTTTTTAATAATTAGAGCTACACTGATTTTTTAAAATTCTCCAGTTCAGTGCTGAAGGAAAAACGTGACTGAAAATTTTTTGAAGAATTCTTCTACATTTTTTTTATTATTATGATTTGATTCTTAATTAAACACAACAAATTAGTAATTACAAATGCATGATAAATTAGAGAATCTCTTTTTTTATCTTTTTATTATTATTACTTACCAGATTTGTAGACTCATTTATTATTATCAACAAATCTAATCAAATTAACTTTTTTTTCTTTTAAAAAAATAATTATATGCATTTCAAGGACTTTTGCTTCAATTATGAATGCCTTTACGTGCATTAAATTTATCCAATAAAATTTATTTTAATAAATGTAATAAGTTTTAGTTATATATTTTTTTGTTTATCTAATCCAAAAAAGATGCTTTTGTATATCTCACGTATTTTCTCACACACACACACATGCACAAATAAATCAACTATCAAATCATTGTATTTCCATTTCAATATATTATTAATATTAACTTTAAAAAATTCAAATAATTTCTATAACCCAACAAATAATTACTATATTAACTATCTACTGCTGACTGATCATTTTTTCAGACTTCTCTTTTCAGCACTACATACCACTTCATTTAAAAAATGACCCAATAAAAACATATTTTAATTTTCATTCTACCATTTTAATTTTTTATTTTGTGGTATGGTTTTTTTCCCACATCCACATTTTTTATATACATTAAAGAAGTAACTCTACACATGGAAATTTTTATCAACAAATGCTACACCATTGAATTTTTGCAGTTTCCAGGCCCCTGTCCACATTGGTTGATCACATGCAAAATCACTTTACAATATGTCTATTTGAGTCATCTGCCAGATATCAAATCTGAGATAAAGCCAGGCAATGCCTGATCATTAATACACTAAAAGTTAGGAGCTATATTAAACCCTCACAATATATCTACTAATACAAAAGAACAGACCAATCACTGATTGGTGTATATATCGATAGAATAATAATAGATTTACTGAGCAACTACGTGTAATAAATGAAGGTATTATTCTCATAAAAAATGACTTCATTATAAGTTACCATTATACATGTCAAGTAACTACACTTTTCCAACTTAGCACAGGCATCAACCCAATAAATCAAATCACACAGAATTCATACTGAATCTTTCAAATAATCACAAAGCTTAACATAACATTCAATTTTTATTTTCATAATTCAATAGCTACTAGCTAAGCATTATATTGTCATTTATGCCACAATCAGTTGTACTTCAAAAGAATTGCTTGCTGTTATCTAGAAATAGTATAAAATTCATCATATGAGAACAAAATTGTATGTGATATTATTAAAATCACTAATTTTAAACATTGTAGCATTCAAAAAAATACTATTAAATGTATTTCTTTTTCAATCAATTATTATTATTAACTTTAAAAGAATTTTAAATAATTTTCATAACGCAAAACATTGCTTACTATATCAACTATGCACTGCTAGTTGACCATCTTTTCAGGCCTTTATTTCCACTACTACAGTATTGAATGCAGCATTTAAAAATTTTGTTTAATAATTAATATGTTAAAAAGCCTATATTTATTTGCTAATGAAAAACGAAAAATATTCAACAATTTTTATTTTCAACAGTTATCAATATAAAATTGTGAACTTAATTTAAATATTATGGTTGCTTTAAGACACTTTAAGTGCACTTATGGTTTAAAAATGGACTTGGATGTTGAAAATTCAATATGCAGATGTTGCTTTCAACAACCTAGAACAGAAAATATTTGACTGCAGTAATGTAACTATTGTAAATACGTTAGTGTATATGATCTATTATTTTATCTAATTTATATTACGTAACTAAGACTTGAATCTCCTATCAACATAATTCAAATATATTATCAATTTATTTAAAGTTATTCCATAAAATTTGAATGTACAGACATACAGTATGTTTTTCAGCCTACTGGATGTGATACTATAAAATCTATTATGAGAAAGTTACACTGTCGTAGAATTGGATATCTGAAGCATAGGAATGATACAAAACTTTCTAGAAAATACTTTAAAATAGCTTGAACTCTTACAAGAGTGATATTTTCGTTTAACATTAAAATGCAATATTAATTATTTTCATTGAAAAGATATGGTTGAGGGTAATTTGCAATTAGACAAGTTTTTACAATTTTTTAAAAAGAAAGGTTTGCCGCAAAATAATAAACAGAATGATGGACTATCACATCCTATATGCAGATTTAGTAGTGCTTTTCAGATTGGTATACCAGTTATTGCAAATCTTAATTATATTTTATATGCATGTCTGCGGCTATTGATGATAATAGTTCTCTATGATAAATATATTATCTTTTAATTAGTTTACAATAACAGTACATTGAAATCTGTATTGCACCTCAACCTATTACTCCCATCTTTCTATTTAAAAATACTATTGTAATGAATATTTTCAACCTGATAATTTTCTATAACTTTTGGTTTTAATGATTATCAGTTTAATATTTTTAATTATTAGCACAAGAGGTTTTTGGGCATTCATTATTAAACAAGATCATTTATAAGTTGCATTAAAATGAGAACATTTTTTATTAACATAATTTCTTACAATCATTTTAAGTTAAAAACATCACCCTCAAAATTGCATCACATTTCAATGTCTTTTTTATAAAACTGCCTACAAACTCTTTCAAGATGTATTTTCATGAAAAAGATTAACATATTTAAAACTAGTATTCATTATGTTTAATAACAATTGTTATTTGAAATGTCATATATTTGTCTCTCATACCATTATGAAAAAATGTATAATATTAATAAATCTTTGTAACTAATGAGCTAATTTAAAATACGACTAAAAACTTTTTGATTAACTGAGCCAAGTATCTTGACGAAATTAATAAAATCAATATAAAAATATTTTTTTAGACAGAACATATTTCATTTTCGGGGCTATAATAAAAATCTGTATAACACATCTGCTGTCTGTAAAATGAAATCGAAAATCTAATAACTTCTAAGTAGGACAATGATATTTCATCTTAATACTGAAAACTTTTCTATACTCTTAATTTTTATAAAATGGAACAATAAAACATTCTTAAGCTCAAGTGTAACAAGTTTATGTTTCTATTTAAGTATAATAAATCTCAATAATTTAGAAATAAACATATCACCACGATATTTTTAAATTTAACCAAGTATTTTACTATGATGTTCCAGCCATTCCCTTTTAAGATTACAGATCGGCATTTTGACTCCACCAAGACATGAATCTCTGTCAAATCTAAGTGAAGCAGTATGATTGTTATATTATTAAATGTATCATTTCAATTTTATATTGTTTAAAAATGATTAAATTCTTCTTCTAGCTCTTCAAAATATCATCATTATCGTAAAAAAATTTGTTTTCCATATTTTAGTACTATTTTTCAATGTTACTTTAAGCACATTACAAAAATCTATAGTGACCCAATTAGGTACGTTTATCGTAATGGCAGCTGTAATTCATCTATCATTCTTAAAACTCTCAGTCTGTCGTTGATTTATACAATTCCTAAAATAATTATAACGCTTCACACGCATTTATTTTGTTTTAACCTCAGAAGGTTCAAGATTTTTAAGAATTAAGTCATTAATAATTATTGTCCCAGAAACAGTTAGGATTGTTTTTTTAAAAATCAATCTTACATTGACTGAGAATTTTATCTGTCAATAACAAAAACAGTTAAAAATATAAATTGGTAATTGCAATGTTTACCTCTTACTGAATCCTAACTTGAACATCAATTACTTGTAACAATAAAATTACTTTTTATACAATGTCTTATCAATTTCATATGAATTATCATTCAAACCTTGGTGCATACTAATGGATGATATATCCTATAATCTGACTTTTTTGCATTACGATTCTAACTATAACATAATCGATACCATCATTTGAGTGTATAGTGGACATATTTAAATTTACTTTTTATTAAACAGAAACTTTAGTAAAAGCTATCCATGTATGTAATAATGTCTTCAAGAAAATAAAGTGACATTATATTGCAAGTGCGATAATAAAATAATTCACAATTTGAGTGTCTTATCTCTGACCATATGAATATAGATATATAAAAATAGAATTATTAGTCTTCTATTCATTAGTTAAAAATTTCATAAAAAAAATCCCAAGATGATCTCACAATGCTTCTAGGAGATTACATAATTTTTTTCACTCAAAGATATGTTTTTCCAAAAACTTTTCCAATTATTCACAAGTTTCATTAAGAGCCACTATATCAATCTTAGACGTGTTAATTTATTAGTTAGCTGTGAAGAGTGCAACCAAAGTTTACTTATCAAGAAATGTATTTAAAGTGCAATAGTATTATATTTTGATATTTTAGTGTTGAAAAAAGCTATATTATTATTCAGTATATAAACTGAAGGCTGATGGTGATCATTTCTTTTAGCTTTGTGATTGATAATTATTCATGTCGCATTTCAAAACAAAAAAATTGTTATAAAGATTAGAAGACATCTCAGTGAATGTTTTCAGTTTGTTAAATATTGATACTCTTTGACTGGTTATGAAATTTGCTTTATTACGATATTTTAAAACATATTTGATTATGTCGATGCTCATTTTATATAAAGAAATCTTAAATTATAAATGTCTTTATAAATATTATTGTAAACATAATGGATAGATTTGAATGTTGTGGTTATAAAGGCATCTTGGAGGCCTAGTAGTTAGCACAGTTACCTTCCAAGCAGCTGGCCCGAGTTCGCTTCCCGGTCCACGCATTTGACATAAGAAAAAAAAAAATTAAATTGTTTTTCTATGCAATTTTTAACGGATAATAAAATAAAAAACATTGTTGTGAATAGGAACGTTGGTACAGACAATATTGTTATTAAAATAGTATTAATTGCTTGTCTATCATATAAGATTCAAATTAAAAATAATAGTAAAATATTTTAATTTAAAATATTATTTTTTTTTACTCAGCTGGTGTTTTCAGAAGCAGATTCATAATCTATCTACAATGAATATCTGGACATCTAAGATAAATAATCTAAAGCTCTTTTCACTGTTAAGAAGAAATTATCTGATATTTATAGGCTTTAAATTCATAGTTTATACTTTTCTTTAAACTCTACTTGTTAATAAGAATGAAACTTTACATCTTACCTGAAAAATTGCAATGGAAGGTAAAGTTGGTTTCTCACTAATTCCTCCTATACGATTTTGAGATATCTAAAATAAATAAAAATACAACTATATTAAAAAATTAGAGGAAAGTAGAGCCCAGACCTTTAAGCTCCCTTTAGTCATCTATTCGATCATATACAACCGATCCACATGACCACATAATGCAAAAAAGATAAATAATCTCCAGTATTTGTATTTCGTGCTGAATTAGCACTTACTACTTAGTAAATATAAATGAAACAAGCTTTAAATAGTTCCCGATAAGGCTAGACAAATATCAAAAATGGAAGTTTGGCTTAGCTACTTAGAAGTAAAATTTGATGTCTGATTTTGACAAGAAAACCATTCTAATTATTATCTGATCCTAATTTTAACAATAGATTGCAGCCTTGGTAAACAAATTTATTATCATTTCCTAGCACTGATCCATTATAGGCTATTGATATTTAATGGATTTTAAATATCAGATTCTATAATTTTATATAAATAGAGGCAAGTAAAAAGTAGTGGCAGAAATCTTGTCGATGATGAGTATTTCCATTTAATATTTATCATCATCATCAATTTCAATCATTTATTCATTGCAGAATAAACATTTCTTTAAGTTTTATTTTTACAACAACGATTTCTTTTTGTTTTAATTAAATGATAATGTATTTATAATGTTCAGATATCTTGATTTTGTTGATGTGATGTGATGTGATGTGATGTATTATGGCTTCTCCTTAAACGAAGTCAAGAATATCTCAGCAATTATGCCCAGATAAACATGTTAGCCACTTTATTTTACATTCCCCACTCTAAATTTACCCATAATCTGCTCTATCCCATTCCCACAACATAATCTTTGCCAACTCTATAACCTTTATATCTAAATCCCCCTTATCTTTTCCCAAACCCAGCATAAAAACCAATAATGCACTTTCTGTATAATCACTCTTTTCATATTTATTTTCCCACAACTTCATTATATGTACCCTTTCTGTTTTCAAACATTTACATTCAATTAACAAATGCCTAATATTTTCTATTCCTTCCTTACATAATTTACAAAATAAATCACCCATATTTTTCCATTTACATGTATATTCTTTTGTAGGTAAAGATCCCGTTCGAGCCTTAAACAATAAACTACTTTCCTTACTATTATCATATATTAACTCACACCTAATATTCTGTTTATTTCTATATATATATAAACTCTTTTTAATATTCTGTTTATTTCTATATATATATAAACTCTTTTTACTCTCCATACTATTTCTCCATCTCTCTAACTCCCTAGTCTTTATTAATAAATTTATTCTTTTATCCCATTCCTTATTACTATAACATTCAATTCATTGTGTAAAACTCCATTTAATTTCTAAACAATATCTGCATGTTTATAAGTGTTCTTTAGATAATCGAATTTTATTATCACCCTTGCAAAGGAATATTTATTTATACTTCTATTGAAAGATATTATTATATAATGATAAACTTATATAATGAGTTAACAAGTTGAAAAAGAAATTGCAACAGATGGATTACTTACAGTCTTCTCCAACATTTGTCTAAATGATAAAGACTTTACTGATGGCAGAGAGGCAGGAAGAGAAGTGTAAAGAAACTTCAAATGTGACCAAGAGATGATCCACCAGTGAGACAATTCTTTTGCTTCTCTTCTCATTTTTCTACAAACACATAATAATAATAAAAGCAAATAAAACATAAAATTGTAAAAAAAAAAAATTAAACAATAAATCATCAAAAACTTTTATTTATAGCTCTTTCTCATTATTCCAAGAAATTTTAAAGATTCTTATCATTTTCAGATGACATTATTTAACATCAATCAAAACTTCTAATTGAAATCCAACTATCCTGTCTTAACAATTAAATGACTTTTATTTGAATAAAAATGCCTTCTCATAATTATTTGTAGTTTAGTATTAGAGTGAAAGAGAAAATATATAATTAAACAAAATGTTATTACTATATTTAAATGGATGAAACAATTCCTTTTTTTTTACTAAATAAACTAATTATAATTAAAATGATATTTTAATACATGTATGTAAAATGAAAAGAAATATTAATAGAAATATCGTCATCATCATCGTTATATTCATCATCATCATTATTATGATGCCTTTAAGATTAACATGTCTTCAAAATAATTTATCATATATGCATTTTAAATTTTGTAATGGTGCATCCATTCTGAGGAGTGGCGCTGGTGGCATTTATAGTACAACTGCAGTACAGATCATTTTCCTAAACTCAAAATAACTTACTTATACACCTGGGTCTCTTTTTATGCAGATTTATTTAACATGATTTTGAAGTTATGCGATTCATGTTTCTTCAGAAGTCAAACTCCGATAATGCGCTATTACTTTAAATAATAAATTTCGTGCACATACGTCATATTGAAAGTAATAGCACATTATTGGAATTCGACTTCCATCTTAGTAATTTCAATATTTTCAGTGCTTTATAATAGTAAGATTTTATGCAATAATGAAATTAAAATCATGATTTCCACATTTTATGTATACACACATTAAATTTTACAAGATTATAATGTAAATTTGTTCAAACATTGTGCATGTAAATTTTGCATTTTAAATCACATTCTGTTTTTGCTTTTTAAAAAAGAACGTAATCAATTATTAATCATTTAGTGTCTGCAAGTTTATTTTTAAAATGTGAGTAATAGCAGTGGGCACAATTAAATTTGACAATTAAAAATTAAAATCTGATTTTTAATTGTAATTAACAATTTAAAAAATTACTTAAGGTGACCTGAAATTAATGTGATGTGAAACGAAATTTGATTTTTAAACAGAATTGAAAATTAAAAAATTAGAGACAAAAGTAAAAGGTTAGATACAGAAGAAAATGTAGAAAAATATAATGAAACAGAAGTGGAACCTGTTCTTTTCACTGCAAAAATGTTTCGAGAAAGTCTTCAACTTTCTAATCAGTTGGCAAATTATTTTCTTATTAATGACACTAATCACGAACGTGCTCTTAAATTCCAATGAGAGCTAAATGGTTGTATGTCTGGATATCACGTTCATAAACAATTAATAAAATCATCATCTCAAAGATTAATTACTAATTACATTGTCACCAGAAAACCATTAACACAACATGAGAGTGAAGTTGGTGCTAGTTGTATTTCCTCTTGTGAAAAATCTGATTTTTTACTAGTTTGCAAATGAACCTGTTTATCAGCAAATAGCAATAATAATTAAAATGTGTATAAAAAATGTATGCATAAAAATACATATTGTTTTGAATAAAATTAAATATTTTAGTTAAAAAATAGATAAAAAAGTTTGTCTTGTATCAATTTTTTTCAAATTTGAAATTTTTTATTAGTCATATTTTATTTCCTTATTTTTTTTGAGCAAATTTTATATTGATACTTTGCTTTTATGTGAATTTTGAAAAATCACAGTCCCTATCCCCCCTTTTTCAAGGTAAGTTACGTCTATTTTTGCATGATTTCATTTGCACATGTTTTCTGAGGAACCTATCTATAGCGTAAAACAAGACCCAGGTGTATATCTCATAGTGAGGATTATTTTTTTGTATCAAAGAGGTAAGTACCTTAGCTTTAAATACCACAGTATTAAATCAATTATTTCAAATAATTAAAGGTGTGCAAAGAAAAATTTAAAACTGAAAAATTACTGACAGCAGAATCCAATATGGATGCTGGTAAAAATTCTAATGCTAATGAAGATAAACAGAATAGGAATTAAGAAGATCAATAGTCTGTCAAAGTTACCTAAGTTTACAAAAAATGCAAATGAAAAAAATGTATTATCCCAAAAAAAAAAAAACTTTTAGAGTAAAAAATAAAAAAGTTTCATTGATAAATCTTTAGATAATAATCAACCTCAGACTATCACGATAGAGTTGCAAAGGAATATGAAAATTAGGAATCAAAAAGTTATTTCAATGTAAAAACAAAATGATATTTTAATAAATAGTGATTTGGAATTATCAAAAATTCAGGAAAATTTAAACCAATTATAAATGAAAATAGATCCCTAGCGGTTACAACGCAAAAAATAAAAACATTTGACGATATAGAAGGCGCTAAACCGGAAGTTCCCGAATTTGATGAGTTTAAGCTTGTTTTAAACAGGAATTCTGCTAAAAATATGCTTTCAAGGACAAATTTAGATGGAAAAGACTTAAATAAAGCTTTCCCATGTAAAGGGAATGTCTCAAAAATTATTTCAAGGAAGTGCCATTGCAAAAAACACCTGTGAAAAATAAAAAAAAATTAAAAAAATTCATATTATAGTGACGTTTCAAAAAATCAAAGTCAAATGATTAATAATAATACTTTACAAATTGAAATGCATTTTCCCAGTCTTAATCAAACCACCAATATTACAAACAAAAAGAAACTAAATAGGAATGCAATAAAACATAATGTTTCTTAAGCTCAAAAGCTAAAAACCAATAGTAATAATAAAAATCAAAATGATTTAAATGCACAAAGTCAAAGAGAAAATAGAAGAAGAAATCTTGATGCTGATCAGATTAGAGAAGATCACATGAATGGGTTGGAACTAATTGATGTTGGGGAAGATGAAATAATAAATTGTTCAGCAACAAATGTAGCAGGTATTAGCACCAAAGTGAACTTAGAACTTTATGAAAAAGTTAGCAACGAGTTCAATGACAAGATACTTCCCTTGCTATTCAATTCCTTCAGAAATTATGACAGCAATTCTACATTGATATTGACAACAACAAATGAACATTATAATCTCTTTCAATTTTCCACTAATGAAATTTTTTTTACTAATTAAAAAGTCAAAATCTAGGTGACTCAATCATGAAAATCTTTTACCATCCCAATGGGAGGTACTTTGTTGTAGAATTCATGAATATTTTGCAGAAGGAAATATTTAGCCGAAATCAAAATGTGTTGCACAATAGATTCCTGATAAAAATAGACATGTCAAGGCCCAAAGTTGCATATGGAGTTATCAGAAATTGTAATAGAAATTTTAATGCTACTGATTTTCAAAAACTATTACAAGACTATGGTGTTATCACAGCATTTAAATATATTTCTGAAAAATTTGGGCTGGAACTCCCATCAAATACAGCAACCTTCTCTTTAAAATTAGGAAGAGTATTGCTCAACAATCTTCCATCAGTATTATAGGAAATAAAGTGCCTTTGTTCCTGTCCATATGTGGTGTTGATCCACAATGCTTCATCTGTGATGACAGAACACATCTCACAAGATCATGCCCAACTAAAAAATGTCAAAGTTGTGGTATTGGGAACCGCAGATTTCACAGATGCAGGGAAAATTCCAAAAATACCAAACTAACTCAAGATTCTGCTAATATGAGTAAAGAAATAATGGATCAACAACAAGTAACCTCTGCAAGTGTGCAAGACATGCTATAAAATCATGAAGAAGTAAGCTTAATTGATATAGAGCTTGAAATTGTGACAGCACTTACTATTCAGATGTTAAGTGAGAAAGCAAAATTTAATGCATGTAATGAGAGTGACAAGCAACCTATAACTGGTGGATCTGATTTAGAAGATTCTTATTTGGTCACTGAGAGCAAAACATTGATTCTAACAGCAAATAAGGGGAAATCACACAACTCTTCAAGTTCACAAGTAGAGGAAGACTGAACTTCAATTTCAGAAACTCATTCTGATGATGATGGTGATAGCAATAAAAGAATGAGGCCCAGAAGTCCAAGATTAAAACCAACCAAGAGAAGATCAAAGAAGACAAAAATAAAGAAAATGGAAGAAAATAGCGAGGCAGTTATAAAGCAAACTTATGAAGATTCAGATGGTACAGATACTAGCTCTGAAAACATCAAGGAGCAGATGTGTAAAGATCCAGGAAGGGTAAGTGTTGAACCAAATCAATAGCAGCAGACAATTGAAAGAAACATTCCTCTAGATAATGTGTCTGGGGAAAAGTCTAACATTACTCTGTTGGATTTGGGAAAGCTGTAAGATGGTCAGATTAAATATGTCATGGAAACACCACAATTTCATCTCCCAATATAGCAACATCAGGTAAATGCTTATCAAAATTGGGGGAATAAATGTTAGAGGGCTGAACTCCATGGAAAGAGTTTATGCTTTCAAGAGATGGATAGACAACAGTGATCTGGACATAGTCTGCCTGAGTGAAACAAAACTTCACTGGCAGTCCAATGCAAGGATTGACCAAACTCTTAGCCAATCTGGAGTCCTAATGTATCATCCATCCAAGGCATCTTCATCTGGCATAGCAGTAATTATTAAGAAGAACTCTTAAGTTAGACAGATGCAGAACTTTATATCTTAGTCAAGATCTATTAATAATTGAAATTACAATTACAAATGTATCAGTGATCATTATATATATATACATGCCTTCAAAAGAGCCCCAGATTGGTTAAATACATAATTAATAGGATTAACTCAGTTTTGGTCTCATCAGTGTTGCCAATAGGGGACTTTAACATGAGCTATCATCAATTTAATCAGAGGTATCTGCATATGATTAATAGGGTGATGTTGTGTGGTGAAGGATGTTTCCCACAGAATGCTTTTCCTTTCTACACATGTCAGCACAGAACTCTAATTAATTTGCTCTATTACAGTGGTGAAAATTATCATGATTTAGAAGCTGAACTACAATTGGTAACTTATTCTGATCATTTAGCCATGTTAATTTTTCTAAATGTAGACTCTCTATCACTGACCCCCATGATCAACATGAAAACAATCAGAATATTAAATAAAGAAAATACACCTGAATGGATATTCTCTGAGATGTACATCCTCTTCCACAAGATCCAGCTCCTTTCCTTGGATCCATTGCAGTCATGGTTGGCATTTGTGGAAATCTTAGATTCTCTGATCAACACCTTCAGCTGGAGAACCAAGGAGCCCACAAGACTGCTAAATGAGCTGGATATCATAGTGGAAAGAGTCAGTGAGCTAAAAACTATGAAGGCCAGGGTGAAAGAGATCCTTAGCCTCAAAAAGCAATACAGAGACAAACAGAAGGTGTTTGCAAATTATATATTATACTGCAGTAAAAAGAGCCAAGATCTATTTATCCACAAAGAACAACTGGACACAAAGCTACCTGAGGTGGGCCACTGGTGCATGAAGAAGACCCACACCATCAATGCTGTTTGTAGATAATTGTAACTATATAGGAAACACTATGTTGGAGGAAATAGATGATTACTTTAGGGAGAAGTTACAAAATTCAAGTTACGAGATTGGAAATATTTGGCAAGGTGACCCAGTGTTGCAAGATCATGCCATTACTGAGCAGCAAATTCTCCATTGGCTGAGGTCTTATCCAGAACATGTACACCTGGGCCTTCATGGGATACCATGTTTTGTCTTGTTACACCTGAGTAATTTCACAGTTAAAATAATCCATCAAGTCATTGGTGTGCTGGCCAGGGAATTTTAGATCATCCTCAACCTGTATCCTATTGTGCTTGTACCTTTTCTCAAAAAGCCATTGAATCCATCTCCATTAATTAATTTAAGACCCATATTAATAACCCCATTATTAATAAAAATCATCAAATCACTTGTTAAGGATAAGATCCAACAGCAGCTGTTCAGTAAAATTTTCTTGCACCAATTTGCCCACGAGGGATCATCCACCATTGAGGCAGTAAGGAGATTTGCCTTATTGGTGGAGTATATAAGAACCAAAAAGACATCAGGACATATTGTGGTGCAGGTGGACTTCATGCATCATTTGACCCCATAGGGTCTGTAAAATTATTTTCAATTTTGGAGCATTATGGGGTACCCAAAGTCTACATCAGAATCTTAGCAAATCTGCTGCTAAATATATCAATATATACATCATTGGATGGCTCTTTGTCCCCAGGCTTTAAACCACATTTATCAATACCCCATGGTGAATTTGGATGGCTCTTTGTCCCCAGGGTTTAAACCACATCTATCAATACCCTAGGATCATCTCTTAGCACCTTGTGTTTCATAGCCTATGTAAACACTTTATTAATGGCTATTGAGAAATATCTTCCTAGGGATATTTGTCCCAGTGCTAGGGGAGGAAGTTCATCACATATCATATATTGATGACATTACAGTCTTCCTCCCCTCACATAAATACTTGTCCAAACTATATAAACTGCTCGATGAATACACTGAGAGATATAGGCTAAGAATAAACTCTGAGAAATCTACTACCTGGAAGATCCATTGGATGACAGCAATTTCTTCAAGATTCTCGGAAAAACCCTCCAACTTTCTTGGATTTTCCATGGTGCTGTCTATGTTGGCTATGAGAAGAGCACTGCAAAACAGCATTCTAGAAAAAGAACAAAAAGGTTTCAAGTGCTCTCTCAGGGATCTACTTATCACTTCCAGGTAAGGCAGCACTGATTAACATGTTGATGCTTCCACAAATTAATTACTTCATGCCACTTCTTAAACCAACCATGTCCTTTCAGAATGCAATAAACTCAATCTGCACTGGCATCTTGTGGAAGAGGAAAACAGTACCATCAGTTTAACCAAGACACAGAGACTGAAAGACCTGAACGGGCTCGGATTGCATGATCTCAACACCTTTTTCATTCAGAAATCCCTATCAATGCTTAAGGCAATGAATGCAATATTGCCAGTGGACTCATTACAGAATGATATTGAACCTACTGACACACTGCCACCCATACAAAGTAAGTGGGCCATGGAGCTGCTAGCATATGCCAACAAATTTTTTAAAGTTATGGCATCAATTATTGACAACACTAACACTTACTGGCAAGTTTACAAATACATGCAATCAAACATTACTGAAATAACTACTGAGCTTGATTTTTCTGCCAAATTACTAATCAGGAAACTAAAATTTTGCTACTTGGAAGCCAAACATATTGACTTTATTATAAAATTTAATTTGAAAGCCTTGACAATGTATCATTTTTTTTGGTAAATCATAGAAATTTCTCAAAAATAGAACTACTATGTAGCTTATGTAAAGTGGTGGATGAAACTATTGAACATATTTTTACTGCTTTCCCATTTTTGAGTTCTGCGAGACAAAATATCATAGCTAGAGTACTGCCAGCTGACATGAAAATTCTAAGAATCAGGGATGTTATAAAGAGTGGTGTCTTTGCTGCAATTAGAATGGGTTTCTGCTTTATGCCATGTGGTTAACTAGACATTATTTTGTTTTTAAGCAAGGAAGTAAAGAACCATGGTAAGTGTGTAAAACATTTGGGGCAACTTAGGACACTAGATGAAGAGCCTATCCTCAGGCATGCTAATTAAAAATTAATTCAAGATTAAAAATGGTCCAGTTAGATGGAGAATGACAAAGGATCATTGCCAATCAAAATATGGACTGCACAATGATCACTGGCTAAGTCACTAAATGAAGAGCTAGTTGTTCTGATATAAAACTAGTACACAATAATTAAAGACTAAGTTTAAACGATGAGCTTCTTGTTCAGATCATGAAATTAATTTGTCATAATAATAACTAATGTATCAAACGGATATATTTTCTAATTTGAAAAAATATTTTTCCTTAATAACAAAAAAAAAAAATCTTACAACAGTTGGCTTTATTTTTTAATCATCAACTTTCCTTAGCAATAAAACCAAAGATAGTACAATTTCAATGTAATTATTATATATTCTACTTGAAATTTTAGGTTTAATCTGTTCATGCCTTCAGTTGTTCATGGTATTATCAAAATTTTCCAGCATTACTATTATTTAAAAATATTTTTTCTATCATTTACAGAATCCAACGTCCATATTCATAGAGTGTCAGGAAATATTTATAGTTTTAACAATTCTGATTTTTATTTTTAAAACTGTATTCCAAATCTAAATGTCTTTCCATGACATTTTGTCATGTATGTGCTATATATGCATATATAAATTATGTCTTCATTAGTAGATTTTATGTTGATTATAAATAATCCTCAAAACAAAATCTGTCAATGTAACAATAATAAAAAGAAATAATAAAAATATATTGCTATGTATGTGATTATTTTTCTTTGCCCTTGTGTCAATTCCTCAGAGTAATATTTCTTCTGTTTTGCTTAGTAAATTCCTATTTACTTAACGTTCTCACTTATATGCTTATATTAAGCTATTCTGTTTAGTTTCATCAAGTCAATTTCTATTGAGTATTACCACTCATATTTGAAATACTTTATTTTATGTCTTGTTTTATCTATTTTTAAGATGTTTAATTTTGTAAATTAAAAATTGATATTTTTTAAGTAGTACTGTAGCCGATATCCAAGAATCATACCGTTGTGCACAGAAATTGACAGATAGTACCAAACTGAATTATAGAACACATACATAGTATCAAACTGAATTATATTACATGTACACAAACACGCATAAATACACACATACCTATTAAAATGATATCACATTTATATATAAATACATATTATAAATGGAGAGAATTACAATTTTTTTAATTAATTTTTATTTATTTACTTAATATTACTCATAAATTGTATATAATCGAAAGCACAATTATGAAAATTTGAATATATGAAAATCGTGAATGGAGATTTACCAATACTTTAATAAAATTATACTTTTTATAGAATGTTCCCAATATAAACAATTATAGAGCAATGAACTACGAAAGTCTCGATCTAATAGATCTACAAGAGTCGCCCAGCACTCCTATCTTTATAAAAAGACTAAACAAGACCAGCAACATAAACTCAAGTTTACTGGATCACAAAATTGCTTCAGGACACATGTTTTCCCCTTCTAACATTAAGCCCATCTGCATGGAGAGGGATAATTGTAAGAGAAAGTTCAAGGAAGCATGAGTTATTGCAAGAGATCCGAATTCAATCAACAGAAAAGAGTCTTGCGTCACTTTGTCAAAAAAATGGAACATCTGACTTTTATAACATACCTTTCTCACTGCAATAATTTGCATATTTTATATACTATATATTCATGCTGTTCCCAGCACAGTTAGTTAATTAATTTTGCATTATTATTCTGGTGAAAATTTGCCAAAAGTTAACTCAGTGCTATTAAATGAGAATGTATCTATACGTTACACCTTTTCATAGTGGCATGACTCAGCTCAAGTTTTTTTGGAGTATTTCATTAGTATATGAAAAGAGTTTCATATTAAATAATTATGTAATTATAGGTTTTTAAAAAGCATTTTAGTATTGCAACTTACACAATGTCTTCATAATTGATTAATAATAAAAATTCTGATTAGAGATTGATATATGTGTTAAATGCATGTGTTAAATAAGATCTGCATTAATAAATAAGATTTGCAACTCTATATTTAAATAAAATAATAATTTCTGAAAAACAAAAACTATGTCAGTAAACTATCATATGAGTGTGGATAAACATATTTCAGTAAAAACAGCTCCTATATTGAAAAACAGTTGAAAGAATATAAAGTAATGATTAGAGAAAAAGAAATAGATATGTCTAATACCAGATATTGGTTGTAACAATGAGCATGTAGTTGAAAAAGTACTAAAATATTGGACAGAGAAGACAAGAAAAATTAAAGAAGCTAATCATATGACAATGGCAAATATCTGTACAAATCAACCTAGTGTGATAATGTACAGAGATACGAAACTTCATTAATCTTGTTTTTAAGTAAAATGGTGAAATAAGGAAGATCATCATAAGTATGTACAATTTATATTGATGTTTGCCTTTGACAGAATAGACTAATTGATTAAAGTATCAGTTTAAACTCAGTATTTAATGAATATCAAACAGATAAATATATCAAAATGCAAATGTAATATCAATATTTTTACAAGAAAAAAATGTCCTTGTGAAAAAACAGGACAATTTTAAGCTAGTGAAAGATATCTTTAACTGTTATTGCTTTATTGTTTTATATTAATCCAAAGGTGAATGTTTTTTTATTAATAAAGATATGTTTTCTTTTTGTAGAACATAGATATTATGAATGTAATGATTAATTAGCCTGCAATGGCTACAAATGACATGTGATACCACTATCATTTTTTAAATAACATAATTTTATATTATTTTTTATTTTGAACAGGTGTCCTTATTATCTTCCTAAGTATGTCTCTATTTTGCAAAAAAAATCAAATTAATTTGAATTTAGCTTATGCAGTTTTAATTTTATACTACGTCTGTCTGTTTAGTGATATTTTATATCACTTGTAGACTAGAAAGTAGTAAAAAAAAATCTTTTCAAATGACATCTTTTTTTGCTACTTTTTACAATAAATATAATAAAACAGATTATTTACTTTGCTACATAAATTAAAATAATAGTTCACAACTCTTATTTAAACTACATTATTAAATTAAGCATATATAATAATAGAGCTAAGAGATAGGGTAGTAGCATTCTATCTTTTCATAATTCATTGACATTTCACAATTCAGTGGGAGATCCATTTTAATTACATATAGTTATGATTATTTATTATTATATTTATTAAAGTGACTATTCATTTGATATTTAGAAGATGTTAAAATTAGACCTGTGCCTTAATCCTCTGAATATTTAAATAGTGATAAATAAATTAAAATAATAGATAGAATTCACTCTTTTATTTAATGTACATCAATGATCTAAGCTTATATAACAACAGAACTAAGAATGATATTCTATTTTTTCATAGTTTATTGATGTTACATCACTCAGTGGTAAATACACTTAGTTCCCTTTCAACTAAATAAATTTTTTTGTAACTAGTGACAGAAATAATAAGTAGCTAATTTATTTCATTATAATCATTGATTATAAGAAAGAAAACTGATTATTAAAAAAGCTGACAATTGAATTCAATTAAATAGAAGCAGTTTTATTTCATTTTTTTCATATATTTTTTATTTTTTTTATAGAAATAATTTTATATTTATTATATTCAATGCTTTTATAAAATCAAATTTAAAACAATGTATACAAATATATATCTTAGGAGTGGTATAAGATACCTATTGTAATTGGAGTGTAACAAACCATGTTGTAGCCATTGGGGATTGAATCATGATATATATTATTCTATGTACTTGGACACTTAATAGAAGAGCAATACAGAGACTTCAGACCAATCAAAGAAGTATGGAAAGATGCATGTTGGGAGTAACAAGAAGAGATCGAAAACACAATGTATGGGTAAGAGAACAAGCAGGTGTTACTGACCTCATTGAAAAAATTAAAAGACTGAAGTGGAGTTGGGTTGTACATATTGCTAGAAGAGATGATAATAGATGGACAATTGAAAGTTTGAACGGATTCCAAGAGATTATAAAAGACCCAAACAGAGACCACATGTGAGATGGATGGATGAAATAAGAAAGTTTGCAGGGGTGATATGGAGAAGAGAAGCTAAAGATAGAAAAAGATGGATTAAACTTGGAGAGATCTTCATCTTGCAGTGGACAGATAATGGTTGATGATGATGCTGACATGTAAAATCCAGAAGGGAAATATTAATATTTTATTATATATAATAGTGTAAACAATAGCCACATTTTAAATAAGTAAAATCATGGATATTTTATATATGACATGAACAACAGGCGTGTAAATTAAGTATTTTTATTGGACCCTTATGAATTGATGTTCATTTATTATAATGTTTTAGATATAAATGTTTTCATAAATTATTAAAATTAAACTAACATGATAGAAAAAATATTAAATAAAATAGTAGGGATGTTTTCTTTACATGGGTAAATTTGAATAGAATTAATGGTGTCAATAGTACAGATTTAAAAAAAAATCATTTTGGAGTTTTGCCTAAATTTATAGTCGAAATACATTTCAACAAAACAATCTGAAACCAAATGTCCTTGACAAATGATTGAGATATCAATTTAAGATTAATATGTGTTTATTATACAAGAATTATAAATCATTCTTTTATAAGTAGATAAATGAACATGAATATTCATTTAAATATTTTTTTTGATATATTTTTTTTTAATTCAAAAACAATCCAAATAAAAAGCTCATAGAAAATTTTTTTAAAAGGTAACATCAGATATTTATTTTATTTTTGTTGGTATTTACTGTGATTAATTTGTCGTATAGTTTATTGAAGTTTTCATAACAATAAAATTACTTTGCTTCATTACTACGGTCTCTACATTGTTTTTCATTTTATGTTTTATATATATTTGTAAGTGTAAGCTATCCTGGGTCAGTCCTGATTTCATCTCATAATCTGTACATCTGGTGACTCACTATCAAATATTAGTAAAATGGAGGAGAGGAAGTACAGTATGAGCATGTTCACAATTATCCCGATTTTCATGACATTCATAAATTTAAAATGTTGTAAGGTTTTGTTTTGTTTTTATACTACACTTGGGGATGATAAATAAACTCCAAATATTTCAATAAAATATAGATATTGTGATGTTAATTTACTATGAATATATAATGATAAAGAATGGGAGAGAGAATTATAAATTGATCAAATATTTATTTAAAACTGTGATCACACTTGAGATTAAGATTCAGAGAAAATTTTACTCTCTCCTACCACTTTTGCTGTTAAGTAAACTACTTATATAATATTAAAATTGGTTCAGAAAGATAATTGGAAAATCTTTTAAAAAATAAAGTAAATCTTAAAACATTTAAAATAAATATTTATATTAAAAGAGATGCTGTCAATAAGTTTTGTAGCATACTGCAATTAACTATCTAATAATGGAATATGAATACAACTCACCAAAGACTTTAAATAAGAAAACATCAGAATCAAATTAAAAATCATCCTTTCATCATCCTATTATATAATTAATATAATACTATTACTATAAATAAGCAACAGACACTCATAAGACAATGATATATTAAATACAGCCTACCACTACATTAGTAATCATAAATAAAGTAGAAAATTATGTAACATTACAATACCAGTCAGGAAAATAAAAATCTTTACTAAAATTCTTCACCAATCATGGTTTCATCTATAAACAAATAAATTTTTCAAATATGTTTATTAATAAATGAAACCATCTTTGTGGAAGAATTTTAGTACAATTTTGTTTTTATTGACTAGTATTTTAATGTTATATGATTTTTTAAAAAATGAAGGGAGGGGGGTTTCCTGACAGAGATATT
The DNA here is from genome assembly GCA_028023455.1 of Epiperipatus broadwayi. Classification (NCBI taxonomy): domain Eukaryota; kingdom Metazoa; phylum Onychophora; class Udeonychophora; order Euonychophora; family Peripatidae; genus Epiperipatus; species Epiperipatus broadwayi. The sequence goes on along the minus strand of JAQFVV010013616.1, from coordinate 22,842 downwards.
TTAAATGCTTTCTCTGGCTAAGCATTTATCACAAAGCTTGTTGAGCAATTGGCAATTGCTCATTATTTATATCTTACAAGCTTATGAGAATTGGGTCATGTGATCTATGACTTTTATTTTATATAATGTATATATAATCTTCTTATGATTATTTTTTATTATAAAAACAATCCATGAAAATATTTAATTCAATATATATATATATGGAATCTTATAATTAAATATTAGTAAATACTGTAATCAAAAATTTTGAAAAGTACAAAAAAATAATCGTCACTTAGGAGTACTTTCGACTAGCCGCTGCAAGACTTAATCAATAATCAGGCAGCAAACCTTAAGATCACGAAATTATGGGAAGATTAACCTCTCAAAATATTAGTTGACAAAGACTACAAGTATGGTCTAGAGCACTCCTAAGTGACGATTATATTTTTTATACTTTTCAAAATTTTTAATTACTATATTAATACTTTATTATAACATTCAGTATATTACTTTGAAGAAATACCGACATCAATTTATAATATTATTACCCTATATATAATTCCAGTGTATAAAGCTATTCTGAAATAAATATCCAAATATCAAATCACATCATATAGTTAAGAAATTCAAATCCCATCCTCTGTGAAATATAAATATATTAGTTTTTTTTGCAAAAATAACTAACTTAAAATGATTCTTTAATATACTATTAAATCTTAAATATTAAAACACAACTACTTCAACAAAGAGCATGAAATTTTAAATAAGCAACGATCTTAACTTGCTATAAAGAAACATGTTTCTACTATTATATAAAGACAAACTAAACATTAATAATTTTAATCTTTCAATCACTTAACCCAATTATATATGAAAATAATACCAATGCGTAATGCTAATATAATAGTATAATAGTCGTAAACATGTTTATTTATAGCAAGTTAATATCGTTGTTTATTAAAAATTTTACGCCCTTTGTTGTAAGTAATTAATGTTTTAATATCTAAGTTTTAATGGCATACAATTAAAAGTAATATTATTTTAAATTGACTATTTTTGAAATAAGAACTCTAATATATTTATATCACACAGAGGGCGATGCCTAAAATTTCTTAACTATGTGGGGTGATTTGATATTTCGATATATATGAAATCTGTATATAAGTTAAATTTATTTATAGAATAAATGCTTTGAAATTCACTATTTAACTATTCAGAGGATCAAGACAATGCCTTTGTTCTAATTATCTCCAAATATCAAATGAAACATCAGTCTAATAAATGTAAGTATAAATAGTCATTACTTCATGATATGAGTTGAAATAAAAGTAACTGCACTCTTCAATGAGTAAATATAAGCATTAGTCAAACATCAATAAACTATGAAGATATTTTTTTAGCTTTGCTGATATTTAAGTTTAGTTTATTCATATTGTTATAAATCAAAAAATAAAATCAGTATATTAGTATGATTTTATATGCAGCACAAATGATATAAAATCACAAATTAACAGCACATTAACAGAGTTAAAAAAGAAAGCTTGATATCATTTCGTTCATTCTATAGCTTAATGACATTTGACTATCAACTCATTGGCAGTCACAGTTTCTTCAACTTAAATTTCATGCTATTAAGCCAGACATATTTATAGTTATATTTATTAAAATGGCGTTTTATTTGTTTGGGGTTATTAAAACTAAGGCATTGCCTTGATCCTCTGATTAGTTAAATAATAATTTAAAATCATTTATGCTTCTCATAAATCAAACTAATATATAAATTTTACTCTTTAATTTATAATAATATCAAAAAAGTAAATTTAAATATCAAAAGAGCTAAAGAAAAAAACACAGATATCATTCCATTTTTATCATATTTTATTGACGTTTGACTATTGTCTATGCATAATTAGTTGAAAGTTGCTTTTACTTCCGTTTCAATTTCATATCATTAACATATATATATATATATAACACTTAAATATATGTATATTGTCTGTTCTAAACTTAATGTAATTATTTAGGGACTTGGACTCAAACTTTCATCTCCTACATCTATCCAATCAGTCTTATACACATGACTACACACATGAAAAAAATAAATGATCTCCAAAATACATATTTCATGCTGACCTATCACTCATTGGTTGGTCCAGATTGCCAATCTCTCACACATACATAAAAGTAGTGCTCAGTTTAGGTTAAGATAGCAAATCTTCAAATGTTAATGGACAAGCTTCTATCTTTTCCATTCTCCAATTCTTCAGCTATCCACTTCATTGAAAATCCAGGATGAAATGCTCAAAACCCTTATTGATGCCAATATTATTATAATACCCATATTAACTTTAAGCAGTCTGACCTCTGAAACATAGAACCTTAATATATCCACATTTAAATATACAAAAGAGAGATGGGTAGAATACAGGCTGAATATGTAATATTTAAATATATGTATATTGTCTATAATAAATGTAATGTAATTATAAGATTTTTGAACTCAAACTTTCAAGCTCTAGTCAAGCATTGGTGGCTGAGTGGTCAGACAGCTGCCTTACAAGCAGTTGTCCCAGGTTTGCAGTTTGCTTCCCGGCCAATGCTTTGACACATGAAAAATAAAACTTTCTATTCATCTATCCATTCCATATTTTACAACTGATATATATGACCAAATAATGTGAAAAAGATAAATGACCTCAACCATGCACACTTTCTTCAGGACCAGCATTCATTGGTTGGTCCAGATCACCATCTCCCACACATATATACGATCAGTGCTCATTTTATGTTACAATAGCAAATCCTCAAATGTTAATTTACAAACTTCAATCTTCTCCACTCTTCAATTCTTCAGCCATCCTTGTCATACAAAATCTGAGGATGAAATGCTCAAAGCCCTTGTTGAAGCCAATATTATTGTTATTTCCATGTTAACCTTAAGTCAGTCTGACCTCTCATACATAGAACCTTAATGCAGGCTGAATATGTAATGAACTCTAAATTTCAAGCTCTATTCATCTATCCATTCCATCTTTTACAACCTATATACATGACCACATACATGTAACAAAGACACATGATCTTCAATATACAGATTTTGTCCTGAACCAACACTCATCTGTTGGTCCAGATTACCATCTCCTACACATATATACAATCATTGCTCAGTTTACATTAAGATAGCAAATTTTCAAACTTCAATGGATAGAATTCAATCTTCTCAACTCTCTAATTCTTCAACCATCCATTTCATTAAAAGTCTGTGGATGAATGCTCAAATCTTTTGTTAATGCCAATATTACTGTCATATCCATCTTGACCTTAAATTAATCTGATCCCTCACACAGGACCTTAATATATCCATTTATCTCTTTCACATGTATGTAGTCATGTACATCAGTTGGGTAAGATGGATTGGATAAATATAGGGAGCTTGAAAGTTCCAGTTCAAGACCCTTACAATTACATTAAATTTAATATAGACAATATACATATATTTAAATATTACATATTTAGCCTGTATTCAACTTATCCATCCTCTGTATAATTAAATGGATATATTAAGATCCTATGAGTGAGAGATCACATTAACATGGGTATAATAATAATACTGCCATCAACAAGGTCTTTGAGCATTGCATCTTCAGATTTTCAGTGAAGTGGATGGCTGAAGAATTGGAGAGTGGAGAAGATTGAAGAATGTCCAGTAAAGTTTGAAGATGCGCTATCTTAATATAAAGTGAGTACTGATTGTATATATGTGTGAGAGATGGCGATCTGGATGAACCAGTGAGTGCTGTTGGTTCAACATGAAATATACATATTGAAGATCATTTATCTTTTTTACATGTATGTGGTTATGTGTATCAACTCTAAAAGATGGATTGGATAGATATAAAGAATGTGAAAGTTCGAATTCATATATATATATATATATATATAATGTGAAAGTTCGAATTCATACATATATAAATAAGCACAATTATTTCACTACATGGACACTTTAATGTTTCAACAGGAAGACTGGTTTTCATCAGAAATTACAGCAAAATGGCATCCTCTAAAACTTAAACATTAAAAATCATTTGCATAGCTGATAAGATAATTTCTATGGGTTAAAATCTTTTTTAAAAAAAACTTTACGACAATGATAAATATAGTTCATGTTTAGAAAAAGACAAAAGCAAAAAACAAACAAACAAACAAACTTTAACTACCTTCTAATGAAGCTTTACATATACAATAAATCAATAATAAAAAGATTATGTGTAAAACAATTGCATATTCAAATAAAATATATATAAACAAAATAAAAAACTATAATTACCAGACTTAGTGGCCATATTTTGAGAAGATTTAAGAATTTAGATATATTTTGAATTTTGATTTAGATATTCAGACACTTACTGAGTGGCCATATTTTAGATTGATTTTATAGTACTTACTGAGTGGCGATATTTTGAGAAGACATTGATTATATATTTTGAGAAAATAACTTAGTGGCTAGATTTTTGAGAAGCTAAAGCCAATTAGAGAACTATAGCTACCAACCTTTGCCAAGGGAAATTAGAATGTAGGAGTAGAGGCCAGTAGGATGATGATCCTCCTTCTTGGGAATGGCCATCCTGTGGCATGTCATACCATCTGATCACCTTTATCTAAGAAGAACTACTGTAAACTGATGCTGTTGCTGAAAATGTAAGCAAGTTTGGTCCTTGACCAAAGAAACTGCCATAAACACCAAAGTAAATGCTGCTGCCATCAAACAGGTGAAAACAAAGTCTCCATACAGACCTAAAATCAATTCAGATAAACTGAAGAATAAAATATGTGCATTGAATGCCCCACTTCTCATAGAAGGTAAATTAATTAACCCAAGAGCTGTTGTGAAATTTATATTCCCTCTCATAAAGCTATGGCTATATTTTTAAATATATCTTTTATTATAAAACTACCTAATTTTCTGTAATATCTTTGTAATCTAACTTGTGTGCTTTTCTCTTTATCCTTGGGTTAATATTTTGAATTTTGCTAATTTGTCTCACTTCTTTCATTATAATGATGTGCCTGGATAGTCATCGAATGAGCAAAACACTTCTTTTACCTTTTAAATTAGTATGCCACCATATTATTGTGGATGAATTGTAAAATCACTTGTTTGAAGACTATTCTATTTCATATCTTTATAATCATTAAATAACTTTGTCTTTTAAGAAAGGTATATTTTTATTTGTTTAAATATAACATGAGGAGATGTGTGAGGTTAAATAAGTAAATAATATAGAAATGCATGATTACATATAAGCTCATGAAGTCCTATAAACCTGCATTCCCATCCTTATATTTAAATAATTTTTGTTGTAGTTAACTTTGAGAACAGTTAAATTTGAGATTGAGAATGTGTGAACCTTCTTGAAATTTTAGGAATTGATTGTGCCTTTGCTTGATTGGATCTTCTTTTTCTATAATCGTTTATGCACTTTATATTGTGTGTTACCAGTGTATGTGTATTGGTTGTTGAGGCTTACTTTGGATTTCTCAAGGGTATATACAGCTGAGACCATTCCCTTTTTTTCTTGTGGTTCCCAGCTAGAGTGTGTGCTAGAAAGCCACACTTGGGAATTTTACACATGAATCACTCAATCACAGAGTTACATGGTAGGATGCCAGGCTAGGGCTGTTGTTGTGCCAAAACCTTTTGTGAATTTATGGCAAAATGCCATCATATATGCTTTATTTATTATTTTATTTTACAAAGCCACGTGGTTATAACATACCACACTCCATTCTTTACATTAAATCTTCACTGGTACCATCAATCTCTGTTAATATTAAAATTTAGTATTTTCATTAAATTGCCCACATGTTGATCACTTCCTTACCTTATAGCTCAGTGAGCTTTTGTCTGCACTATTGTTGAATTCAATATAAGTTCTTTTATTGAGATATTAAATATATGAAATCTATTTAAGAAAACACTTATTATATTCATTTTAGGCATCTCACATATCTTCACAATCAACCTTTCTCTATCCAATTATATTTTTGTTTAAGCACATTATTGTAATATTATATTGCATTAACCCAAGGTATAGAGAATATATAAATTAACCATCTATTATTGTAAACCTAAGTTAAAATTTTGATCAATAAGTAAAATTTTAATCTTATGTAGGGAAGTGAATTGTGAGAATAGTTTAAGATTGCACCCACAACAAACCTTAGCCACCTGAAATATTGGATTGTTTTTTTAATTAGAATGTAAAATAGATACTAAGTTTTGCTAGAACACTCTTAAAAATATAAATGTATAAATAATTATGACAGTATACTAATTGTATATTAAATAGTGGGAATGGTAGATCATTTTACATAAAATCAGACATAAATATTAGTAATAAAATTCTACTGTTTAAAAAAAATAAACATTGATAAAGTTTTAGCTGTATTTTTATATTGGACTCTTTCCATCATCTATTATGTGTGTTGAGTGTCTTTAGAAAAGTTTAATTTTAATTAAATATTCCAAATGCATTTAACTGTTAGTAATATCACAGCAAACAGGTTAGTATATGCACTAACTGTTAGTAATATCATAGTAAACAGGTTAGTATATTCACAATGTTTTGAGAGGTATTTGTCTCCCCTCTTCTTCAGGTGATGCTGACCTGACCAGTGACAGTACTAGCATGGTATTCGAACCTGGGTCCTTAGATTTTTGATTATTGAATATTAAGGTAATGCTCTAAACAACAGCAATCCTTCCAAAGGCAACAGTATGTAGTAATTTCATATACTTATCTATGAGGTTTCTTCTGATTTCTCCATTTTTTCCTCAGAGCAACGTTGATTAGTGATTTCCATACATTATGTATAGTCACACTAGGTTGGCTTATGGGATTTTTTGCCATTGTCATGTGAGCAGCTTCTTTAAATTTTCTTCTTTGTACCTTTTCTTCTTTATCCAATATTTTTGTCTTTTCCCAATTGAACATATGTTCATTGGTACATACATGGTCTTCTACCTTAGACACATCTGTTTTCTCTCTTCAGTTTATGTTCTTGCAAGCACTTTTGAGTGAGACTGCTGGTCTCACCAATATATGTTCTTCCACATTCACATAGTATTTCATAGATGCAGTTTCTTCTTTTCAGCATTTCAAGTTTAGGCTTTGTAGATGTTAGAATGCCTTGTAGTGTGGTATGGCTCTGGAAAGCTGTTCTGAAGTTATAATGATTGCAGATTTTCCTTAATTTGTCTGCTATTTTTGGAGTATATGGGTACACTACAGTACCAATAATTGTCTTTTCTCTTGATGGTTTTTTTTGTTGTCTATTTAATGTTTTCTTAATAACAGCTAATGGATAATCATTTTTCATAAGAGTTTGAATATAACATTATCTTTACATAGGAAATACAATATATTATTGATTGTTGGAATAGTTCAATTTATAATTGTTGTAATGAAGGGGGCAAGAAATTTATAGGTTTTGTGTAAAGTTATAAGATAATTTCACATTTATATTTAAATGCGGAATTCTGATTTCATGCACAAGCGCATTAATATTAAATTGAAATATGGGTGAAAACAGTGATTAAGTTTTAAGGAAATTTAAATAATCTGAAAGTATATATTCTTTTATTATTATTATTTTTTTAGTTAAAGTGAATTCCATACAAAAGAAAATAAATTTTTATTTTACAATGAGTATAATAATTGAGATTGTAGTGATATTATATATATATACATATATATATATGTGTGTGTGTGTTTCTTTCTTATTTAAGTATAATAAATATTTGTTATTGTTAAAAATTCACATGCCTGTTTTGTGTTTAATATTTCAAATAACTAGAACTTATATCTAGCAGCTATATCCAGCACCTATATCTAGAACTAATACCAGATCACATTTAAATTTATGAATTGTCTTATGTTAACTGATTTCCATGATTGATTTTCATAATTGATTTCCATGATTGATTTCCATGGTTTACTTCCATAGTTTAATCCCACAATTAATTTCCATAATTTAACACACTCAAAAGGCGCGTGCTCAATTAGCTTGAAAGGCTGATATTTGAATGTAATATATAATTGTAAACATGGCGCTAGATAAAATAATTGCTTATTTACTCATAATTAAGTTTCAGTAAGAATGACATTTAGTAAATTCTATGCAATTTCACTGATGTCATTCAGTCAAAAAACATCGTAAATAGTAATTTAAAGTGAGAATTCTACTCACGCTCTCCTCAACACTTCTTTAGATTTGCTCATATAAAAGAATTTGAGATGTAGGAATAAGAGGATCCTTTTTATTCCTGCATAAATACCATATCTTGGATTGAAGAGGAGAGAATTCATTCATTTATTTAACACTCTCAAAAGGCGCGTGCTCAATTAGCTTGAAAGGCTGATATTTGAATGTAATATATAATTCACCTTTGTAAAATATCAACCAAGAAAGGTTTTTTTACATAGATAGGGGGTGGGAGTGATCATTTCATGGAGAAAAAATATATCTGACTCATAAAATGTATTGGATTTAAAATGACTAATTAAATTTGGCAAATACATGATACCAAATAGAATAAAATGAGAGAAAATAGTCAACTTAGATATATTAAATTTAGTTATCTTGTTCATTGCAATATTGTCAATATTAGGAGTAGATATAAAATCCCTTTTCTGCTTTTGGTATTTAATATGATTCCCACTGGTAAACTTACATTAAAATTTAATTTAGCAAGTTTTGGGATCATATCCATTGCACTGTAATCACTAATAAGTGTACCTCATTAACAGATCAAGACCTTGAGATATTTGAGTACTTCGATTATTAAATCTAAGAGAGCTAGCCTGGAAGTTAAGTGGTGCAAGTATTAAAATCGGGAAATACTATTATAGTAATGATAATGAATCTATAGTTAGTTGGAAAGTATATATGTGTGTTTAATGAAATATGATTAAGGGTTGTCAGTTAAGAAGATATAAATGAGAACATAACACAGACATTTAGTGTTATATAATTGTGACTATTAAATGTGATAGATGCTGAGAACGAAAGTAATAGTAGCTGGGTTAAATGGGAAGGATTTATAATATTTCTTTCATTCTACTTTGAATTAAATAATAATCTTATAGTATATATTATAAACATAAGTTACGAGTTCTCCGCATCGATTACTAATTTATTTCTAGTCATGTATGTATTAGAATATATACACAATATTTTCGTAATTACTACTCGAGATCACATATCTATATAAAGTTATGGAAGAAAGTTGTCAAGATTATTTAGTTAACAGTAATAACTTATCGCGAGAGGATTTACATAATTGTTATTAAGTTTAAGCGATAATAAATTGAATTGGATATATCAACATTATACTTTATTGAGACAATTTAATTACTTTCTTCATTTATATTTTATAGTAATAAGCATGGATGATGATCTCTGTTGGGCATTGCGATTTCATAGTTACAATTTGGTGCCCGGATATACATAATCTTATTATTACTATCATTAGATAAACACACTAGCATTCCTTGTTTGGTTTCAGAGTTATTTTCAATCGACTATTTACTTGCACTAAAGTTGAGGTTAGAATATATATATATATATAATTATTAAAAAATACAGTATTTAAAAGTTTATAAAAATATATCTATAACTATCACTTAGAAGTGCTTCCAACTATCTTTGTAGTTTTTTTTTTTTTCATATGTCATAGCATCGGACAGGACGTGAACCCACAACCGTCTGCAACAAACTACTTGCTTACAAGGCAGCTGCGATGACCACTCGGCTAACAACACTTGACATCTTTGTAGTTTTTATCAACTAATACTTTTAAAATGTCAGCTTTCCCATAATTCCATGATGGCAACTTTCCCATAATTCCATGATCTTAACATTTGTTGCTTGTCTATTAATTAAATTTTGCTTGTATTTATATATTAACATCTCTTCTTTAATTTTTCTTTTATTATTATTTTTTTCAATTTGTTAATAACACTTTAAAAAAAGCCAAAATTAATATAATTGATAATTCTACTTATTAGAGGAATTATCCCTCAGCTGCAATATGTCGTAAAATATTTTCAAATATAAAATTGCATAAACAAAAAAAAACCATTACGATTAATGATTGATTTTGAAGGTGCGTTTTATTATGAAACATGCAAATTAATTGAGAAAATGTTACAGGAAATTTTTGGTTTTGGTATGCATACAATACATTCATCATTTAATTTCATTGGTAAAATTAATAATATTGCTATTGATAAATGTGATGTAATTTGTATCTTTGATGTAAATGAAATGTATGGATCAATTGATGGAATGTCTTCTATTGAAATAATTAATAATGCATTAAAATTAAAAAAATGTTAATGTTAAAATAATAAAATTTATTGTTGAAACATTAAACTTTATTGATAAAAATATTTATGTGATTTTTAAGCATGAATTTATAAAATGAAGAATGGCCAGCTGATGGGACTTCCTACAGTTGCCCAAATATGTAATTTTGTTATATCAACATATGAAGAAAATATTTTGAAAAAGGAATATTATCAGAAAAAATATTACTTTATACAATCCATATGTTGATGATGTTTTTGTTTGTGGAAAGCCAAATGCTATTAATGATTTATTTAATGAATTAAATAATATAAAAGGCTTAAAATGGATTAAAATAGATGAAATTTCAATGTGTGTTAATTTTTAGATCTTAAGATAACTAGAAACAAATACAAACTGGATAACTATATGACTCTGAAACCAATAGCAAAAAGAGAATATATTCCATTTGAATCAAAAATACTAATGTCACATAAAATGGCAGGTTTGAAGTTCTTCTTATTTAGAAATGATAACCTTTGTAAATATGCATTGGATAAAACCAAAAATATTGAAATTTATTATAATGAATTGTTGAATGTTGGATATAATTATGATTGTGTTTTTTATACTGTTAAAAATTTTAATTCTAAATATAAAAATAATATTAATAATAATGTTAATTCTTCTGATAAAAATTTTTGGATATCAATAGCATTTATTTCAAATCAACAGGCAAGTTTCATTAAGAAAATTTATCAAGGTATATGTGATATTGCATTTTATGCACCACCTACATTGAATAAATTGATAAATAATTCAAAGGATAAGACTTTATTAACGAATAAAAATTGTATCATTTACAAATGGACATGTAGGTGTAGCAGTGTATATATAGGTGAATTGATGTGCACATTGGAAAAAAAAAACAAAAGAGCACTTATTATTAAAAAGGGTTCAAAGTTCAAAAAAAAATTATAAAAATAATGATAATTTATCAGCTTCTGTCTTTTATGACCATAATAAATCATGTATATATGATTTTGATTTTAATTATAGTAATGTAAAAATATTGGAAACTGAAATAAATAATGATAAAAGAAAAATTAAAGCGATGTTAATATATAAAAACAAGCAAAATTTAATTAATAGGCAAGCAGCAAACGTTAAGATCACGAAATTATGGGAAAGTTGACATCATGGAATTATAGGAAAGCTGACTTTTAAAAGTATTAGTTGATAAAAACTACAAAGATAGTTGAAAGTGCTTCTAAATTATGATTATAGATATATTTTTATAAACTTTTAAGTACTGTATTTTCTAATATTTATTTATAAATTTACATACATTATTTTGAAGAAATACAGACATCGATTTGTAATATATATGTGCAGCTACCAAAAAACATTCTATTTGGCTTAGATAAATGGATGATACTTTTGTCATATGGTCTCATGGAATTGATTCTTTAAATTCTTTTCTTGTTTTTATAAATAATTGGCATCCAAATATTAAATTTACTATGGAAGTGGAAAATAACAGATCACTTTCTTTTCTAGATGTTTTAATTGCAAGAAAATGTGATGAAACATTGTCAATATCAGTTTATAGAAAATCCACTCATACAAACAGATATCTTGATTTTAATTCTTATCATCATCTTGCACAATTTTTTTCTGTAGCTAAAAATCTTTTCACTAGAGCTTATAATTTATCTGATAAAAAATATCTTTCTCAAAAACAGAACTTACAAAAAGTATTATGCTTTCTAATAATTATAATAAAAACATCATATATAGGGCTTTATATAACATTAATACTAAAAAGAAAAAAAGAGGATAGAATTGACAATTCCTCTTTTAATAGAGTAATTTTGCCTTACATTAGGGGGGTTACTGATAAAATCAGTAGAAGACTATCTTGTTTTAATATAAAGACTACTTTTTCTACTGGCAAAAAAATTGGTGATTTTCTGTATAAACCTAAAAACAGAATATTTTTGGAACACCAAGAAGTTTATGAAATTCCATGTTTTCAGTGCTCAAGAGGCTATGTGGGTCAGTCTAATAGACAAATTAATGTCAGAATTAAAAAACATAGAAATGCTTTTCATCAAAAAATTAGCACATCAGTTTTTACTTCCCATTATTTAGAAACTGGTCACAAACCTGATTTTGACAATACAAAAATACTTGCTAATTTGAAAAGATATGATTTAAGAACCATGAGAGAGTCAATTGAAATATTAAAGAGACCTACTGATTTAAATAGGGCTGATGAAGCACAATGTATTCCAGCTATGTGGAAACCTCTCATTTTATCTAATATTAACTTAAAATTAATAGGTAAAAATACTGAGGGAAATAAACAATTTGATAAGCCTCATATTGTGAATGCTGAACTTGAATCTCATTTCTCATCTCGCACACAGTCACATTATTTTTTAAGATCTAACGGTTTTTCTTTCAAAAGTTAGTGTTTAATGGAAAATAATACATGGTATAGCCCAAAAAGTTATCATATATATATAAAACAGAGAACAAAACAAATTAAAGAATACCAAAGATACACACACACACACATATATATATATATATATATATATATATATATATAACTGAGAACAAAACAAATTAAAGAATACTAAAGGAATATATATATATATAATAAATATAACAATGATTAACTATAGTAGTCTTTCAACCATCAGAAGTAATTTCAGTTAATTCCTTAACTTTTTTCAACTGCTGTTACATTCAAAACAAACAACCAAAAAAAAAGTCATTAACTCAAACTCCAGAATTTCCAAATTTTAATTGCTTTCATATATATATATATATATTACTAAACAATATCAAGAATCAAATCTGTTTGTTGAGAAGGTAATTTTTTAATGATACACATATGAATACAATTTGTAATGTTATTCCATGTGTATAGTGGCTCTAATGTTAGATATTATTACAACCTGAATATTTTTATGTGAGTTATAACTGAAATGTGTTTGGCATAATAATAAACATAAGCACCTACATATATGGCTGAAACCAAATGTCTATATTGAAGCAGTCGGATCTGAGTTTGATCCTAGCTTCATGTTATTTACCCTAATACTAACCTTAAATTTCCGATGCAATGGGGCTTTATACGTTCAATCCACGCTAATTTCCATAATGAATAACTTATTTCAAATGCGTAGCAAAATTAATTAGTTTAGTTTAAAATTGATCAATTCTCTAAATAAATTCATGATAAAATATTCATGAATTTATATATATTAAATTGCGTGGATTGTGCGTATATATATATATTTGTAAATATTAAATATATATAATTGTTCGAAAGTTTCATTGCGTCGGGAATACTTGTTTTTTTTCACCTTTAAATAATTTGTAAAGTTTCGGTGATTAAAAGCTACATTCCTTCGATAAGCTTTAAAATTCTTAAAAACAATAGTAAAGCTTTATGAATTGGAAAAAGATAAGGATTCATTTTTCTAATTAAATCATTTTCAGATTTTAAGAATTCATTTTCAATTAGAGAAGGAATTCAAGCTAATTAGTTTGAAAGCCTTATCGAGGGAATGTATTTGAAAACAACTAATTATAAAAAAACACATTGATAATAAAATGAGCGCTAGCCAGAGGCATCAGTGAACAGTATATATAGCCCTGAAAAGTCAGGAAAAAGGCTAGCTTTTGTTGTCGAGTAGTGCAGTGAACTCTGTGCGTATAAATTGTATTTCATCATGATAGAGGGCTAAAACATCAGGAATCTGGCTACGGTTCCTAAAGTCCTGAGAAATCTTCAATGGGGCTGCTGAATCTTTCCGGACCGATCAGACTGCTAACATCATGAAAAGCTACTAAAAATGCTGTTCCAATAATCAACCAAATGGTGCCTACGTTTCACCGACTTGGATGTGTAACTTAAGAACCTAGCACGGAAGGGTAATATATTTCTCATGAACTCTAAACTCTCTGGCCAGTTCGAACTTTATTTTACACTCCTTTTTAAGAGCTCTTTATTCTCTAATGTAAAAATCTTTCTAACACCTTTTATTTACGCTATTGTAAATCTATATCTTAATTCTTTAATCTCTAGTCTTTAAACTTTTCTCTTCTTACTTGGCGGTTCAGTTAATATATATATTTGTGTGCTTTATTAATGTTCGTTTATTTAAAATTATATGCCAATAATCTCTCGACTCGATGAGCTCCTTTGTTCTATTTGCCTCATGCAAATAATATATTAATTTTAAATAGTAATTCTCACCCATTAGAACTAAATTTATAAGTTCTATCAATCATCGAGTCGAAAGAAATATTACATGTTTACTATTTTTATAATTGGCTAATAATCAATTATTAGCTCCGTTTTTACCTATGTCCCCAGCTCCTATCTAATACACAAAGGTTTATATATTCACAAAATGTTAAAGTATTATTTTCTCGTTCCATTAATATTTATTAACTCAAATATAATGTTAAATGTTTTATTGCAAAAGGGCCGATAAAGGGTTAAATAGATTCTAATTCAACTTTTGTTATTTGTATTAAGATTCAGTAAGAGCACGATGATTAGGGCATAATTAATATAACTTACAAATACTTTCAAATAGTTTGTTAAAAGCTCGTTTGACTTTAATTAATTGATCAAGTTATCACGTCGAGCATTCTATATGGGTTTTAGTTTTCAATGATAACTATCAAGTCATCATCATCGAACGTTGCTGACGTAGGGCAATGTTCCGCTCCGTTAGGCTGGTCGGTGATCATATTTCTCTTATTTAAAAATTATCAAGAAGAAAGTACTTCCGCTCCCTTCATAGTAGTCAAAGGGCGTAAGACTTGTTAAATGCAAGCCGCCATAGGACTTCGATCATCGACTAGCAATCGTCTTTCAAGTGGATTTTCCGGAAAAGCCTGCTCGGATGCTCGTAATTCGTGATGAATTGATTTAAATTAAAGTCGAACAAATTCTCAAATATATTATTAAAAATCTGTTTTCACATCAAGATTAAAGTTATGCCCTAAAATACGTATCTTGCTCTTCGTGAATAGATTTTCGAATGTGAAAATAAATATCACATTCCATCGTAATCAAATTAGAGCAATCATTTCCTTCGTTAATGAATACCTTTATCAGCCTTTATATTTCTTGTTGGGGGCATAGGCAGAGACTTTCAATTTACGTAATACTTGTTGGCATATGATAAGGACCGCCACTCTTATTATAATTGTAAGATATCTTAAAGACTAGAGGTAATTAATGCATTCTTTATTTTATGAAACAAAACAAATTATTTTTATTAAATATTTTCTAACATACTTGGTTTTCTTAGTTCATTATTCTTTTTATAATTATTTAAATGTTAATACCCGCTGTCTGTGTTGGCAACCCGAACATACATATGATTCAATTTATAAAATTATTCAAAGTATATAAATTCTTAGATATTAGTGTTACTCAGGAGTCTCTAGTCCTCACCAACCGTTGAGCTAGTTCTTGGCGCATAGCACTGTGCCGTCGATTTCTGCTATCTGAGCTGTTGAGTTGGGTTTGAATTCAGTTTTGGTTCAGCTGAGTTTGAATCCGATTTGACTTGCGGTGGTGGTGGGTTTCGACCGGTACATGGTTATGTTTTTGGCTGCCCAATCGTTGTGGCTCGACTTAATAAACCCCACACATGCCCTGGAGATAGTAATTTTGTTTTAGTTACTCAGATCTCAATAAATTAAATGTTTAAAGTGATATTTTTGTAGAATGTTTTATATATTTGAAAAAGTTATGCGATTTATAATGCATAACTGAAATGATTTAATAAATTAAAATATCACTTTCTAATTCTCTTCTTTATAGTTAAATGTATTCAAGATTTTTTTTTAAATGCAAAAGACTGTTAGAATAATTATTTAAGTATATGTGTAATTAGTTATACGTGTACTATATATCCATATATATATATATATATATATTATACGTTTGTTTATACGCGTTCATGACAGTAAGAAAATATCGTTAGCAAAGTAGTAAGAGCAGATCAAAGCATAGGAGTAAAATAAGTGAAATAATTTGTCTATGTCATAAATGAAATGTTTTTCTATGTCAAAATTAATTAGTATCTTAGTTTTATAATATAAGATATCCGTTGTGATATCATGTTAAAAGTCTTAATTTTACAGTATTGCTTGCTAGCACATATATTTAATGTTCGCTCTGTATTTTTAGTAGCCTCAAAGTAGGCGAAGACCTTCAAACTGGGAATTATCTGTCAAGCGGTCCGATGCAGTGTGACATTACGCTTTAATGACAATAATTTCTAGAGTAACCTCAAAGCAGGTGAAGACCCTTTGTGTACACCAAGCAGCCAGATGCAGTTGGCAAAATGCTTAAATGGTTTGCACGCTTTCATGCTAGCAAGATTTAGAATAATATCACCAATAAAAGTTCTTGTAATATTAATTTTGACATTTCTTTGTGTGTGTGAAGCCTCATGCTTAGTAATATTTAAACTCCTATATTTAAACTCAGGTCAGGAACGCATTATCTGTTATTCATTAATAAATATTCATCATCAATTCAATTGTTTTATCAAAAATTAAGTCAATCATATGTGGTTTGGGGGTCAATGGGTTATATCACATGCCCTATTGATTTCATTTTGCTCACTGGCGCCCATATAAATAAATTTGTCAGCAAATTTGATTGTCAGCACAGTAGTGGGTCAATCGCCATAATAAAAACCAAGTGTGTTCAATACAGAATTATTTGTTCTACCTGCTAATACATAATATTTGTATATCACTGTATAGTTTTTTTTTCAGACATGGGAGAACAGAACAGTTGAACAAAGGGAAAGTGAATAATGTTTTTTCTTATCTTTGATATTTTTGAATACATGTCTCACTCAAAGAGTTAATATAAAGAGCTAATCAACAAAACGTAGGTAAACTAAAAAAAAAAAAGCAGATTACATAGATTGGGGAAATAATATGCAGCAGCTAATGAAGATTGGGACAATGGACCTGTAGTCAGATACCTAGTTAAAATTACTGAAGAAAAAATATTTTTTAAGCATACAGAGAGTACTATAAGTTAATTCACATTGTTTATTATATTGATTCACTTGCAAAGATGGAAGAACAATTAGATCAAGGATTGACTGATGATAGTGATGTGCCTTCAACCACCCCCAGTGAACGAGAGATCACTTTTAAGAATCATATCAGTAAAAAAAAGCGCAACCATCAAAGCAGAAAGACGGCTCAAGATGATCGAGAGAGTTTTCATATGATCCTCGAAGAAATGAGAGAAGATCGAAAAATAATGATGATGATGATGGAAAGAATTTTAAGGCTTGAGGAAGCACGAGGCATCCAAACCAACCCAGAAATTGCAAAGCATCCTCAAGCAATAGGCACTTACAAAGCTCCAAAAAAAATGATGATCAGACCACACCAAAAGAAGTTGTGGACAGCAAAGAAGATGACAGTGAAGATGAGGTCAGTCACGAAACAGTGGAAGAAGCTGATCCAAATACAGAGAGGGAAAAGGAAGATGTTCAGACTACATGGAAGACAAGCCCTGAAATGAGTCCAAGAAATCTACCGAGACCATCCATTATATCTTCTTTGGAAGTTCAAATTTTTAGGGGGAAGTCCAGGAGAAAATCCAATAGATCACATAGACAGCATTAAGGATTTTTTTTGCCTATACACTGTAGCAGAAAAAGAAAAGGTTATCATAGCGAGCCACTACTTAAGAGAAGCTGCCAAGGCATGGTGGAAGCTATTAAAAAAACCACCTACCACGATCCAAGGATATGAAAATGCCATCTTAAAAAAATATTGGAGTCAGGAAAGGCAGGAGGGAATCTTGCATAGACTGAACACACAGAAGTATCAAGAAAACTACAGACAGGGATACGCAGCTTACTTCATCCAGCAAGTGACCACATTCAAATCCCTCACAGCCTTCAAATATGAGGACCAACACATCATCCGGACGATTAGACATCATTTACCCCCATGGATCCAAAGAGTCATGCTTGGGATGTGCCCTATGTCAATAGAAAAGACCATAGACTTTTTGACTGCAATAGACTATGGGAACTTGATGCCAACCAGGAAAGACCAGGACTATGACCATTACAATGCCAGACAGTTAAAACAATATGTACCACCTGATCCAGGGAAACAGTAAGATAAACTGTAGAGACAGATATATATATATATACAGAAGACCAACTGACATGACCATAGGAAAAATGAGACTTGATAAACGGACCGATTTATTAAACTTAATATAAGTTGAATATTCAAAAAATTGATCGCAGTGAGACATGTATAATTTTTGTAGTTTGGGCAGGTTATATTATTCACGCTCAGGCTGTTCTCCCAGAGTCTATACACTTATGCAACTATATCCTGCGTAAGTAAAGTCATTTTTTTTTCATTGTTTTTTTTTTGAAGTGAAAAGAAATGAAGCAGTCGGATCTGAGTTCGATCCTAGCTTCATGTTATTTACCCTAATACTAACCTTAAATTTCCGATGCAATGGGGCTTTATACGTTCAATCCACACTAATTTCCATAATGAATAACTTATTTCAAATGCGTAGCAAAATTAATTAGTTTAGTTTAAAATTGATCAATTCTCTAAATAAATTCATGATAAAATATTCATGAATTTATATATATTAAATTGCGTGGATTGTGCGTATATATATATTTGTAAATATTAAATATATATAATTGTTCGAAAGTTTCATTGCGTCGGGAATACTTGTTTTTTTTCACCTTTAAATAATTTGTAAAGTTTCGGTGATTAAAAGCTACATTCCTTCGATAAGCTTTAAAATTCTTAAAA
Organism: Epiperipatus broadwayi; assembly: GCA_028023455.1. NCBI lineage: Eukaryota > Metazoa > Onychophora > Udeonychophora > Euonychophora > Peripatidae > Epiperipatus > Epiperipatus broadwayi. The sequence continues at coordinate 3,636 of JAQFVV010013616.1, read as the reverse complement.
ACAATAGTAAAGCTTTATGAATTGGAAAAAGATAAGGATTCATTTTTCTAATTAAATCATTTTCAGATTTTAAGAATTCATTTTCAATTAGAGAAGGAATTCAAGCTAATTAGTTTGAAAGCCTTATCGAGGGAATGTATTTGAAAACAACTAATTATAAAAAAACACATTGATAATAAAATGAGCGCTAGCCGGAGGCATCAGTGAACAGTATATATAGCCCTGAAAAGTCAGGAAAAAGGCTAGCTTTTGTTGTCAAGTAGTGCAGTGAACTCTGTGTGTGTTAAATTGTATTCATCATGATAGAGGGCTAGAACATCAGGAATCTGGCTACGGTTCCATGAAGTCCCTAGAAATCTTCAATGGTGCTGCTGAATCTTTCCGGACCGATCAGACTGCTAACATCATGAAAAGCTACTAAAAATGCTGTTCCAATAATCAACCAAATGGTGCCTACGTTTCACCGACTTGGATGTGTAACTTAAGAACCTAGCACGGAAGGGTAATATATTTCTCATGAACTCTAAACTCTCTGGCCAGTTCGAACTTTATTTTACACTCCTTTTTAAGAGCTCTTTATTCTCTAATGTAAAAATCTTTCTAACACCTTTTATTTACGCTATTGTAAATCTATATCTTAATTCTTTAATCTCTAGTCTTTAAACTTTTCTCTTCTTACTTGGCGGTTCAGTTAATATATATATTTGTGTGCTTTATTAATGTTCGTTTATTTAAAATTATATGCCAATAATCTCTCGACTCGATGAGCTCCTTTGTTCTATTTGCCTCACGCAAATAATATATTAATTTTAAATAGTAATTCTCGCCCATTAGAACTAAATTTATAAGTTCTATCAATCATCGAGTCGAAAGAAATATTACATGTTTACTATTTTTATAATTGGCTAATAATCAATTATTAGCTCCATTTTTACCTATGTCCCCAGCTCCTATCTAATACACAAAGGTTTATATATTCACAAAATGTTAAAATATTATTTTCTCGTTCCACTAATATTTATTAACTCAAATATAATGTTAAATGTTTTATTGCAAAAGGGCCGATAAAGGGTTAAATAGATTCTAATTCAACTTTTGTTATTTGTATTAAGATTCAGTAAGAGCACGATGATTAGGGCATAATTAATATAACTTACAAATACTTTCAAATAGTTTGTTAAAAGCTCGTTTGACTTTAATTAATTGATCAAGTTATCACGTCGAGCATTCTATATGGGTTTTAGTTTTCAATGATAACTATCAAGTCATCATCATCGAACGTTGCTGACGTAGGGCAATGTTCCGCTCCGTTAGGCTGGTCGGTGATCATATTTCTCTTATTTAAAATTATCAAGAAGAAAGTACTTCCGCTCCCTTCATAGTAGTCAAAGGGCGTAAGACTTGTTAAATGCAAGCCACCATAGGACTTCGATCATCGACTAGCAATCGTCTTTCAAGTGGATTTTCCGGAAAAGCCTGCTCGGATGCTCGTAATTCGTGATGAATTGATTTAAATTAAAGTCGAACAAATTCTCAAATATATTATTAATTAAATCTGTTTTCACATCAAGATTAAAGTTATGCCCTAAAATACGTATCTTGCTCTTCGTGAATAGATTTTCGAATGTGAAAATAAATATCACATTCCATCGTAATCAAATTAGAGCAATCATTTCCTTCGTTAATGAATACCTTTATCAGCCTTTATATTTCTTGTTGGGGGCATAGGCAGAGACTTTCAATTTACGTAATACTTGTTGGCATATGATAAGGACCGCCACTCTTATTATAATTGTAAGATATCTTAAAGACTAGAGGTAATTAATGCATTCTTTATTTTATGAAACAAAACAAATTATTTTTATTAAATATTTTCTAACATACTTGGTTTTCTTAGTTCATTATTCTTTTTATAATTATTTAAATGTTAATACCCGCTGTCTGTGTTGGCAACCCGAACATACATATGATTCAATTTATAAAATTATTCAAAGTATATAAATTCTTAGATATTAGTGTTACTCAGGAGTCTCTAGTCCTCACCAACCGTTGAGCTAGTTCTTGGCACATAGCACTGTGCCGTCGATTTCTGCTATCTGAGCTGTTGAGTTGGGTTTGAATTCAGTTTTGGTTCAGCTGAGTTTGAATCTGATTTGACTTGTGGTGGTGGGTTTCGACCGGTAAAATATATATATATTTCTTGTAAAAATATTCATTTCAATATAGGCATATATAATATAGATTAAAAATCTTGTGTGTTAGTATTATTTATGGTTGTATACCATAAATATATGATATTTATTAGGAATTCAAGTGTAGCATTAAAAAGTTTTTATAAGAAAGCATACATTTTTTCAAATATAATCAATATTGTTAATCATGTAACATTTGTTAGTAAATGGGTACTACTTATTTTTATTTAAAAAAAAGATTTTAATATAAGCTTGTTAAATGAGTATTAATGTTGCGTTCTATAAAGCAAAATGTAATTTGCAATAGAATATAGTTTCCACTCTGACCTCACTTAACCGGTGCACCAACTACATAGTTTGTTTAGTTTACAACATATATTAGTGAGATGAATGTCCTTGCACTTATCAAAAAATAAAAAAACCAAGACTATATATAATACAGCCTTTATTTATCCTATCATGAATTTTATATAAATACCATTTTTAAACTAATATTGTAAAATACCAGCAAATGCCTACTTTTACTTTTTTAATATTTTATTTATTATTAACTTGTTAAAATATTTGATTTATCTGAGAAATGGTAAGTAAAACACATGTTAATTTAAAAGAAAATCCTACCTATAAAAATGAGATCCAACTACAGCTAAAGACAAAAATATCACAGAGAGGCAGATAGAAATAATAGTCGGTGTAGATATTCTTCCTTAAAAATACAGAATATAGTTGAATTTATTTTCAGGTATTAATTTCATCGAATAATATGAGTTAAATTATGATATGGAACACGCTACTTTTACTATCTTAAACAGCAAAAAATAAAAAAACAGCTAATTATGCCATTAATATAATTTAATTTATATTTTTCGATTGACATTTTATTAATATGTACCGCAAAATTTACAATTTATATATTTTTATATCACAAATACTTAAATATATATATATATAGAGTAATTACTTTATTTAATTACTATATTTCTATATGTTACACATACACCTATATATATATATATATATTGTAACCAGTTGGCTTACATCACACACACTAATAAGTGTATGTGAATATATATATGTAAAATAAAGGAAAAGTAGAAATAAACACAGACAAAAATTATAGTAGATATTTTCTACATTCATTGAAATAAAATAATAATAATAATAATAATAAATAATAACTCTGATTTCAAATTGTTTTATAAATTAAACTTTTAAAAGGTCTGAATAAATATAAATATTGTATTATTATTATTATTCTGATTTTGAAATGTAAAAACACCATACTTATTTTTGGAATTTTTTAATTAATTAAACAAATTTTTTATCTATTAGAAATCCTCTAAGTAAAAACATGTATATGTTTACAAAGGGATTAGAGAGATAAAAATAAAATTCTGTTTTTAATCAAGGTGTTGTTATAACACCTCAGATGATTTTATAAAAA
>JAQFVV010013615.1:0-92348 GCA_028023455.1 Epiperipatus broadwayi | reverse complement strand
TTGAAATGAATAATATGACTACTTTAAAAACAAGTTTTTTAAAGGCAGAAAAAAAAGCTCTATTATTTTTATCTTCTTATGCAAGCGTCTGAGTTTTAAATAAAAGGCTTATTATTTCTTTTATTTATTCATATACTTTTACTAATGACACTTTCCCTTTACTATAGTTGAATATGTCAATGAATGAAGATTAATGTTTTTTACTTACATTTTTTACCTTATTCATATTATAATCCATTTATATATACTTAACTTTTTTTTTTCCATATGTCATAGCATCGGCCGGGAGGCGAACCCACAACGCCTGCAACCAACTACTTGCTTGCAAGGCGGCGGCGATAACCTCTCGGCTAACAACTTTGCACGTAGTTTCTACGAATATTGTTTTATTTTTTACTATTAACAAAATAGTACAAAGTGTTGTTATTTAGAGGTCAATAAATCCATCTTATGTAGAGAAGTATTTGATCTACGTTAGCAACTTCTTGACGCAGTAGCCTTACATTAAATATATACATACTTTAATAAGTTGTTTCAGTTTGATTCTAAACGAATAAAAAATAATAATTTAAAAATGACATTATAATAACACCCACCCTTCTTTAACAGCTTTAAAATAATTCGTATTTAAATTAACGTTAATCTAAACATATTTAAATCGGTATCAAAACTTTTCGCGGAAAATAATTTACAACCAGAATGACTTATGTAAAAATCTTACTCTAATCTAAAAGAACTGGGAGTGTTAAGGCAGGACCAGTTTTGCTTAGCTGGATTTACAGTTAATAAAAAATTAAGTGTCATCTTTCACCTGAGGGAAAATCTCAACTTTTGTATTGTGGTTGAACTAATTAGGTGAGTTTGGAATTAATATCGATTCAGCTTTTGTGGTTTTCATGTAATACTCGAATAAAGAAAAATAAACATTCTGTTAAATAAATTTGTACTAATCATTACAAAATTTGAATAGTTAAAGGATCTTCAAAATTATATTTGTATTAACAATAATTTTAGAATTCAGTGAACTATTTCTAATATTTACTTTTAATAAGTATGTTTAACATACACAAATTATCCCCAGAAAATCTTTTAAATAAAAATCATAAATAATTGGATAATTGACTAACGTCATGCAATGAACAAAAAATAAAATCGTAATTTCATTAAACACTCACAAATATATCTTTCTTTCTGGATTTGACTGGTTCGGTGATTTCAGATTCAAGTATGCTTTAACATAATTAAAACAAAAATTGAAAATTATTTTATATAAACTGTAAATCAGAAAATCAATATATAAATTAACACTTAAAGTTAAGCTGATCATTTTATTAAAATATACATCTTAATCAAGTTGAGGTGTTAGCATAAATTAAGAAGGTGATAAACAATAGGAAAATATTTCAAAGCATAAAAATAAGAGTCAATGGAATTATATACGTATCAAACTAAAATTGCTAACGCTTTATTAAGGATTAGTTTGCTTATATATATATATCAACTTCAAATTAAACATAGCTCAGTGCATATGTAAACAAAGGTAGTAAATCATCTTTTCACCAGGCTCTGAATTAAAAGCACTCTAAATGTTAAATAAAGGGTCAAAAATAGAATGAATCCACCTATTTTTAGGATCTCTATTGTTTATAAACACGTCTTGGCCAATATTGTTGGTAATTCGCAATAAAATTAATTTATAAGCCAGATAGGATATGACAATTAAGAACTTTTAAACTCATTGTCAATTATACAAGGCTAGAGATAGCATCTACCTTTAACTCATGGCCTGGGGGGGGGTGGATTACTCCCTTTCGTTTACTTATATGAATACAGACTTTTCACATGTATGTGGTTATGTATACTGGTTATATAAGCTGGAGTGGATGACTGAAGGGAGCTTGAAAGTCTGTGTTCAAATCCTATCTAATTACATCTAAAGCTTAAGTATATACATTACACTTGCATTCAAATATTATATATATTTGTATATGTAACTTGAAAGCATATTCCTAAACATCCAATATATATATAAACATCCATAAATACATAAAATTGAAGCAACAAATCAATCCGTAAATAAGTGTATTAATAGACTGTCACTAATAATAACATAAAGAAAGAAACTGATAATTGCAGCACTATATATATTTCAATCCGTAGCTGAACTCTCAGCCATTGTGAATCTTATGATAAAACATCTCACTCATAAAAATATATATATAAATCTTTGGAAAATGCTTATCAAATATGTATATCTGAATGGGGATGGGGGAATTACAAATCAATATAACATGTGTGTGTGTGTGTATAGTGTCATTGATAGTTATTACTTTTCTTTATATGAATATGGGCAACTATCTATTTGCACCATTTATTTGTAATTTGATTAGCCTGTTTTTATTATATATGTTTGTTATATTACTTTTATCTAGGAATATGTTTCATAAATTAATATAGTAATTATATATATACACATAATAATAAGCATCATAGAATTACATGCTTTGCATGTTAATTACAAAATGTAGTATATATATATTTTCAAAGGATTTAGATTTATTTTTTAATTCTTGAATGGAACCATGCATTTTGAACTACCAGGGATACCAGTTTAAAAATTTAGTTATGGATCAAAATATATATATATATATATATATATTGTTATGGTAATTGACAGAGCTTTTCTTTATGTGAATATTGAGTGACTATCTTTTAACATATTTGTGATTTGATTAACTGCTTTAATTATATGTATATAATAAGCTTAGTTTAATCTATATGAAATTGAAATAAAATTAAACAATTATTGCTGAATTCAGGCTGCCAATGAAGTCAACTGCTAGTGAATATAGAAATGACTAATGAATAGTATCTCCAAGTAATCAGTAAGCAATTCCTATTTGAAAATCATTCCTGTTTCATTTTATGATATAATGTAAGCTCATCAAAGACAAGGCCTTGTGTCTAAAACATAAACAGAATTTTCTGTTTTGTTTTTGTTCATCTTCTATTATTTGTTTCTTTTTTTAAAATTAATATTTACAATTATTTAGAGTGGTATAGAATTTAAATATCATGAATCTTTCTTGTTATTGGTTATCATTCTGCTGTAAGAGTGATAATAAGATTTGTGGGTTTGTGTAATCACATTTTCATTCTTTAATTATGACCCTATCTTTTTCTTGTACAGGTATGTATTATTATTCAACATGTTAAATGAAAGGAGCCCCTTTGATTTCTCATTGAGGCTTCAAAGGAACAAAACAGAGTAAATTTCTAATGTCCACTCCATTTGTTCTTGCCATTGCAGCTTCTATGAACTTTTGATTATTAAATCATTTATTTTTTGTTTTCCATTGCTTTTCAAATTACTTTTATCTTTTAGAGATAACATCATATTTCTAAAATATAAGATATCCTAATGTATTTAGAGTTTTGTTATAAAATTATTTAGATTATTAAGCAAAAGTAATTATTATTATTATTATAGAACCAATATATATCTATATAATTGATTTATAATTTTGCTTTAAAACATGGCAAACTCATATGTAGTCAAATAAATTTAATAATAAAAAAATAATTGAAAACTAATCATTACCATCATCATCATTTTTATCCATTATTGATTCACTGCAGGATGAAAATCCCTCCAAGTTTAATCCATCTTCTCTGATCTTTAACCACTCTTCTCCACATCATCCCAGCACACTTTTTATTTCATCCATCTATTTCACATGCAATCTTTTTCTAGATCTTTTATAATCTATTATATATCAATTAATAAATTATATTAGTCATTATATCTATTAGTAAAAATCCTGTTAAAACATTTTTATTTGTTTGATTATTGTTATAATCATTTTTTGTTTATTATTAATAAAGCTTAAATTAAACTTTGAAATTGGTACATCTCATACTTATTTCACAAAACCTTACATTCTCAATAGTAAAGAACATATCTTTTGAAGTATCATCATTTTGAACTACTATCAATCCATTGTAGAGTGATGATCTCTCTGAATTTAATCCAGTTTCTTTACTTTGTAACTTTCTTTTCTTCATATCATTCGAGAAAACTTTCTAACTCATCCAGAATTTTTATTATAATTTCTTGGGATTCAGTTTAAGACTTCAGCCATTTAATGTTATTTCTTTTACCAATATATTTATTCCAATTTCATTTTATTTTCTTAATTTTTTTCAATGATATCAATATTATTTGTTTATTCTTCCACCAACATATTTTGTTTCAATCTCTCCTTCTTACTCTCAATATTCATCTCTTAACATTATGGAATCTGTTAAAAATCTAAGTCCAAGATCCATATATAAAAACTAGTAAATCATATCTAATTCTAAGGCAGAATGTAATTTGCTTATATGGAATATTTCTTATATATGTAATTACAGGGATTTGTACTCAGGATTTTTCAGCCTATTAATCCTCTACTCCATCTCAAGCAACTGATACACATGACCACACAATGTGAAAAAGATATATGATCTCCAATATACATATTTTGTGCAGAACCAGAAATCTGGTCCAACAATTGTTTGAGATGGAGTGGAAGATCAATAGACTGAAAAATTCTGAGTTTAAATCCCTCTAATTAAATCATATCTATTAAAAAGCTTTAATTTCAATCATAAACATGTTTTATTAGAAAATTATTTCTAACAAAAGCATATCATCTAAGTTTATTTCTATAATGAATATCATCCATTATGTTTTGATCTATATAATAGTCTGATCAAAATATTTATAGTTGCTAACTTTCTTTAATTTATTACTATCAATTTTTATTTATTCCTTTTGTGATACCCAAATAATATTATTGTGCTTTAATCCTGTTTTAAAATTTAACTTTAATTCTATTTTTGTTTCATCTGATAACTCGTATAACATTTCCTGAAGCTCTGAAGCATTATTTGAAAAATATTAATAATAATCATATAATCTTCCAAATCTAGGTGATTTAAATATAATTAATTCATTTCATACACCCATATCAATGTTAACCTTTCTAATATTATCATATAATCTAATCATTATTGTTGTATTTTGATAATAGTCTTCAAAATTTTACAATATCCTGAGATTATATCTTGATGTTTCAAATCTTTAAATACTGTGAAATATTTATAAAATTAAATGTTTGTTGTTGTTGTGTAATTTATAAATTCAAAGCATAGTGACAACTCATATTTATCAATATTTTTTAATAACTTTTATTAATATTTATATGTAATCTAGAGTGTTGAAATCACTTTTAAATCTAGCTTCTTCCTTTAGTTGATTTTTGCAAACAAACTGTAATGATCTTACTAAAGATCTTGTATAAAACTGGCAGAATGAATATAGACTGAAAATCCTAAGTTCAAATCCCCTATTTACTATAGTAAATATTCATATACTGAATGAATATGTTAATAATATGCAGATTGTTTTGTTCAGCAAATGTCAAAGTCTGTTTTCATCTTTATTTCAGTCTCCATATCCAAATTTATCCACAGCACTTTCATCTTTTGATAGTTTTTCATCTCTAGTATTAAAATCTCTCATGATAACTTTAACATTGTTTGGATTATCAAAAGCATTCTGTACATATTAATAAAAATTCTCAACTTATCAGAATTAGAACTTGTTAGTACATTCTCTTTATTTGTTATCTTTTATTACTTGGAATAATTCATCTTGTCACTCTATTTTATATACCATCAATCTCCACAATATTGTTATTCCACTTTTTTATTTATAATAAATCCCATTTCACTTATATTTCAATATTTCTATTTTTATAGTAAAATACATATTAACTTATCAAATCAATAGTTCTTTCACCATTTATTTTATTTTATAAATAACTGGTTAACATACACACATATATGTAAAGATAAATATCCTTTAAATAGTCCACTGCCTGGCAAACGGAAAGGTAGTCTTATGAATTGTCAAGTGATTGTAATTTTGAGTATTTATATAGTGTTGTTTTATTTTCTAGCTAAAAACTCAGTTCCTGATCAATAGTGAATGATTAGATAAATTTTCTAAGGAGAATATACCTGAAAATTAAATCATAAGCATGATTAAAACTCAAAACACTTCTTCAAGTTTTATTTCATCTGAATGATAGCTCATAAGCTTGATAAAGAGATGCATTAACATCATAAAGATTTTCTTATGAACACCTATATATTTATATCTATGTACAAAATTCTGATAAAAAATGTACTAATAGACCCTCTAAAATGGATTCAACTATTAAGAATTTCTTCAGTAAGTCAAGTTTTACATATTTATCATGTCACATATTAGATATGCACCTATTCATAATTAACAATCAGCTTTCGGTAAATATTAATTATATTTCATTTAATCTCAGATATGGACTTTGATTTAAAAAATAAATAAAAATAAAAAAATCTATATTTTATAAAAGTCGGATAATCTTTGATATTATAAGCATACAATTGTAGACAGGAGAGACCATGCTAATGATTCCTAAAATGCATTTCTGTCAATCATGTTTCTTTGGTTAGGGCTTGCCAAAATAAAAGAATAGAATTTGATTTATGATTATTTATGTATTGATTGAAAGGGGAATGTGAGGACAATTTGGAGAAATTTTTGTATAAAAGTTAAATGAAAGATTAAAAGATAAAAATCGGTGCATATAAAAACATTTTACAAATACATTGGAATTTTATGAAATTTAAACTCTTTAACTGAATTTAAATGAAAAATAATAGCAATAAAAAATGATAAATAAAACATTTATATATTTACTGCAAGGTTTTGTTGAGAATAGATGCATGTTAAAAAAAATTACATATATGATATGAATTTATATAATATATGTGTACATGTATTATATAATAGTTCATTATTTATCAAAACTGTGGATAAAATAAAAGTGATTAGATTAATCTATATAATTAGAAGTATTGTGCGTGTACAATATGAAGAAACCAATAACAGTAATGAATAATAATTATAGAAAAATTAAATAATAAAGTAAGATGAATATTTTATTATTGTGAATAAATATTAAAGAAATTAACTTTGTTATTAGAAAATGAAAACAAGTTATGCATGAAAGATTTGAAATAAAAAGAAAGTAACTAATTTGTTTTTAAAACAAACAACTATTTTTTAAAAAACTTTAAGTAATATTCCAGTTAAACATAACCTAATTAAATGTTAATGGAATTCAGAGTAACATTCATTCTATTATAAGTATTGTATATTAGAAAAAAATAATAGTATATAAGTAACAGAGAAAATGAGAAGACATCTATCCTTTTCCAGAAGGGAAGCAGACATGAACCAACAAAAGCAATTAAAGACACTATGGGATGGCACTTCCCAGGGAATCATCCCTTGTTGGTTAATGAGCTGTAAAGGATCTTAACAAATTATATTGGTCTTATAAAGGGCTACATATATGTAAAGGTACTGTTATTAGAGATAAAATTATTTGCATAATATTATAAGATATTAATAATTTTATGAATAGTAGTGTAGCAAAATATGTTGTGTAGAGATATTAAATCCTGTATATGTATTCTAAATCTATGTTTATTAAATCTTATATGTTTGTATTAAATTTCATATTTGTATATTCAAAATAACATACATGAATATTCAATCTCAATTTTGCATATTTATTCTATATATGTACATAACCAATTTTTGTATTAAATTACCCCTCTTCCACTAGTTTTTTAATCCTGTTTATAATTATTATTCTATTAATGTAAGATTTATATTTGTTAGTGTTAAAAGTCAGGGGCAAAATAAAAATGTGCAATTTTATTTTGAAAATATTAAAACTAGAAAGAATCAAAGAGACACAAATCAATTTTTTTTTAAAAAGTTGAAATATTCATGTTTTTGATTAATGTAATTGACTGATAGATTTACTAGGTACAGTAAATGGAAGAAATGATGTTCTATTAAAACCTATTGTTAGTTCTAGAAATGTACCTTGTCAAAATTTATCAAGATTTCTTCTAAGTTTTTAGTCCTTTGGCATACAAGACCCAGTCATTTGTCAGGAATTTTAGACATTTTGACATGGAAAGTTTATTAACAAAGGTACCATGTCAAGAAGAATTGGCTATTGTATGAAAATGATTAAATAGTGATAATAACTTGCAAACCAGAACAACCCTTCCTATTGATAGTATAATGGAACTATTAACATTCTACACAAAAAACAGCCTACTTTCAAGACAACACAGAATTCTTTCAACAAAATCAAGGAATGGCTATGGTTTTATCATTGTCATCACTGATTAGCAATATTTATATGGAAAAACTTGATACCATAGCCATAAAGACTATTCCACATTCATCTAAAGTTTGATTTCACTATCCTGATAATATATTTGTTGTATGGTCACATGGTGGAGTACCACTACAAATTTTCTGGAAACATCAACAACATATCCCCTTCAATTAAATCACAATAGAATCAGAGTAAGAACCAAAATTGGCATTCTTAGATGTTCTTGTGATAAGACTTCCTCATGGAAAAATTAAAACTACAGTTTGTAGAAAATTATACATACAGAAAAATGCTTATCATATACATCCAATCACACTAGAAATATAAAATATGGAGTTTAACTATCAAAACAGAGCAAAAGAAATTTGTTCATTAACCAGAAATTTGGAAAAAAAAAGATCTATAGAGACCCAACTCTTATGAAAATTGGTTATTCATCAGCCATTATTAAGAAAACCTTAAATAGACAATAAAAAGAACCATCAATAGAAAAAACAGTTATAGGTAGGGCAGTTTATCCATACATATCAAAGCTAGCAGATAAAAATCTGCAATAAATATAATATTAGAACAGCTTTCCAGAGCCATACCACACTATGAGGAATTTTAACATATAAAAAAGCCTGAACCTGAAATGCTGAAAAGCAAAAACTGCATCTATAAAATACCATGTGAATGTGGAAGAATTTATATTTGTGAAACCAGTTATCCCATTTAAAAGTAATTACAAGAGCACAAACTGATGTATAGAAGAGAGAAAACAGATGTGTCTAAGATAACAGACCATGCATGTACCAATGAATATATGTTCAATTGGGAAAATACAAAAATATTGGATAGCAAGGAAAAAGTACAAAGAAGAAAATTTAAAGAATCTGCTCACATGACAGTGGTGAAAAAAACCTATAAGTCAACCTAGTGTTACTGTACATATTGTATGTAAATCACTAATCAATTTTGCTCTTAGAAAAAAGTAAAGCAATCAGGAAGAAACTCATAGATAAGTTTATGAAATTTCTACTAACTGTTGCCTTTGGAAGGATGGCTCAGTTGATTAGAAAATTACCTTAAAATTCAATATACAAGAATTTACAGGTCCAGATTTGATTCTCATGCTAGTACTGTCACTGATCAGCTCAACAACACCTGAAGAAGAGAAGAGAATAATACCTCTCAAAATGTTGTGCAAATACTAATCTGTGTGCTATTATTAACAGTTGAATATAATTGGAAGATTTAAATAAAGTTAAATTTTTCTAAAAACATTCAATACTTAATATTAGATTATGGAAATAGTCCAATATATAAAACTAAAATACCATCATCACAAACCTTCAGGAAAACACAAGATAATCAACTCTTTACAAATGCACTTTACTGTTATATTAAATCAACATTATTTTTGTTGAATGGGAGAAAACTCTCAATCCAAGGCACAAGATAGAGACTTTGAAAAGATAAGAGTAGCCATCTTATCTTTGTACCTAAATTCAATTATATAGGTCAATCATAAGTATGATGGAACAAGAGCATGATAATTTTATATTATTAATTTTATTTCCATTTTTTATATTATATATATTAACACTCATAAAATTTTAACATTTACTGTGTATTAGTACGTAAAATTAAAAAAAATGGAAGTAAAGTGAATAATATAAAATCTTCACTCTCTCATTTAAAGATACTTAAGATTGGCCTATATACTTGAATTTAGGTACAAAGACAGCTCTATATCTTGTGCTTTGAATAGAGAGTTTTCTCACATTCAACAAAAACAACATGGATGTAACATAATAATACAGCATATGTGTAAATGGTTGATTACCTTCTTTTAAAAATATTTTTGATTAATAATATGAAAAAGTATTGAATATATGGCTTCAATTATCATTCTGTAATTTTGAAGAAAAATAAATGGGTTGGATATACACATCTATTTGTTTGTTTTTTAAGTCTAACTAAAATGTTTAATCAAACAATCTTTTGATAGTTAGTATTAATTAAAAGTAAATCATTTAAAAAATTATAATTAGTAAATATAAATAAAATTACTATAACTAGTTAAGAAAAAAAATAAAGATATTGATTTAAAAAAGAGATATTCAGAATAAAATAGTTTACACTTGTTTTATTTTTTATTCATTATATTCAGGAATGTATTAGTTTTCAAACCCATTTGCTATCAAAACAAAAGAAGAGAGTATTCAAAGCAATTTTCCATAATATGATGAATCTTTTTTTACTGTATTCATAATAGCACAAGATTATATGATCTGGATGATGATGAGCAATGAAATAAACTTTAAATTAAAATAAATAGATAACATTTTAATAGAAATCAATAATCATTATAATTCAGAATTTAACATCTTTAAGGTTTGATTTTGTAATTAACTTCTATAATTTGACATTCACAAAATCCCTATAATAGGATCAGAATTGGATATCTATAGACAATAAGTTTAAAAAATCATGTGATATACTCAGATGTATATAATATTTTCTCTACATGTTCTTACATACTATCATGCAATATATGATAATAATCTCTATCAATTACTATTGGTTTTATCCATAAATTAGATTACATATTAAAACAAAGTTAGATATGTGCACATAAATACTACTCTTAAACTTAATATTATAGAAGGCTAATGTGACATGGATTCTGATCATGTAAACCTACAATAATTATTCCTGAAAGTCATCAAATACATAAATAAGTAAGGAGAATTCTTTGTCAAATAAATTATAGGAATACTTCAAATATATAAATAACTGAGAGACATATGTCATTTTTAAATACATTACAAATAAAATTAATCATCAAATATTTAAATAACTTCTTTATTATTTCAATATATAAATGATATATATGATGCAACATACAGAATACGATTTTAAAATTTTTAATTCATAACTCAAGTCTACTCTCATTTAATTAATATGATATATACACATTATAACATTAGCCTTAAAAGATTATTAACAAATTCCTGTTTTCTTTAATATTTTTTAATCCAAACACAATATTACAATATAAACATAATGATATTATGGCTTTCTGCTTCAACTCCTATTTGTATCCCCACATTCATTTAAATGATTTCATAAGATTATCTAGGTACATATTCTTATTAATTCTGTATTTAAAATCTTATAATCTGGACTATGTGTATTATATTAAAAGACTGATTAAGTATTATATAACAATAAAAAATTATAAAAACCCAGTAATTCAATTTGAAATGATGAGTGAGAGCAAGAGCTAAACTAGTTTACTTATTGTTAAAATTTAACTCTAGACCCCCGCCCTTATTACAATACTTGTAAAATTTAGCCCCAGAATTAACTAATTCATTTAAAATTTAATAACAAGATTACATTTAAATATTGCATTAAATAAATTAATAATCATTAACTTTAATACATAAATAAATAATAATTAATTCAAAATATGAAATTGTTTTATACAAATTATAATGATAAAATATATTAATGTAAGCCCTTGGGTGTATATATAAGAAAGTTCATTTTGAAATTTATGCAAATTTCCTAACATCTGTAAATTCAAAATCACTTTATACAATTACTAGTATAAGTAGATTCCAGCATCCTTATTATGATTCAACATTTGGCATTTTCCACAGTTATTCATAGCTACAATTTAGCAAATTTTTCTTTGATTTTGTACCAGAGCTCTGTGACTGATAAAATAAATAGTTGACCTGTATTATGAAGGATATTTGATTTCATGCAGTTTGTGTCATAGATGTAGGTAATATAGTTAGTTACATTTAACACAAAGAATTTACATACATTTTGAAAGAATTATACATTTTTAAAGATTCATTTAAATAAGTAATAGTTAACTTATGGTTGATTAGTTGTTGTCTGAGAGCTTAATTAAACTAGCTTTGTGCCCAAGGTGTACCTAACACAGATTAAAAGTTTCCCAGTTCTCTCAAAGGAGGTTTGTGTTCATAGTGAAGTAGCTCATAGCTACTTTCTGAAGCACAACATAGATAAAGAAGATGAAGATAATGAAGAATATTTGACTTATTTAACAAGACTATTTATACTAAATTTCTGTCTATAAAATTTCAGCCTCTTAGAATCAGTTTAATAATTAAAGGAAACTATTGTAGCAAATAATTTCTTTTGGAAATTAACAAAAGAGTTGCAACAAAAGAAACAATAGAAATATAAAATGTAGTTACAAATTCTACATAACAAAATTATAACTATTATATTGGATCCTATTGGAATTAATCAGTTTCTTAAATTGATAGTATCAAACAATATATACAATACAGCTTGGTTAAATATTTTATACTTTTAATTACTCAATATTAAAATTAGCTAAACAAAATACACCTAATTCTCTTTTTACAAGATAGATTGGTTTTTGAAAATTATATGTAAAAGAAATTTGTATAAAAAATATATTGTACATATGGAAAATAAGGAGATTCATTCCAGACCTAAGAAATCAAGGAAAATAATTAAATAAACCATGTGAAAAATTTCATTCATCATCATCAACAATCATTATGAATCCACTGCAGGATGAAGGTCTCTCCAAGTTCAATCCATTTTTTCCTATCTTTAGCTTCTCTTCTCCACATCACCCCTGCACACTTTCTTATTTCATCCATCCATCTCACATGTGGTCTTTTTCTGGGTCTTTTACAATATCTTGGAATCCAGTTCAAAATTTTAATTGTCCATCTATTATCATCTCTTCTAGCAATATGTCCAGCCCATCTCCACTTGAGTCTTTTAATTTTTTCAATGAGGTCAGTAACACCTGTTTGTTCTCTTACCCATACATTGCATTTTCAATCTCTTCTTGTTACTTCCAACATGCATCTCTCCATACTTCTTTGAATGGTCTGAAGTTTCTGTATTGCTCTTCTATTAAGTATCCAAGTCTCAGATCCATAAGTAAGAACTGGCAAAACACATTTATTAAAAACCTTCCTTTTCAAACACATAGGCATATTTCCTTTTAGTATCAAGTTATTTCTACCAAAAGCACTCCAACCAAGTTTAATTCTATGATTAATTTCATGCATTATGTTATATTTCTTGTGTGCTATCAAATTTTACTTCATACACATTGCACTAAATAAAAAAATAATTATAGAAACGTAACCAAAAAAACAACAAATTGAAAGTGATATCATGAGGAAGCACTCATTGATTTCTTTACACAAGCCAATGAAAACTTTAAAGTTCAGGGCATATTATCACTTCCACATTATAAGAATAAAAATTGAGAAAAAGATTATTATTGTAATTTATCAGAATTCATTACTTTTATTTCATTTAACTTAATAATTTTTTTAATTTAGCAACTAACATATTTGGAAAGAGCAATTGTAGGTCCCTAGAGCTTTACATTTATCAAAAATATGGATGCCATCTTGCTGGTTCATAGAACAGAAAAGTACCCAAGACTTTATTCGCTGTCACTTTCTGACAATAAATGCCTATATTGGAACATGATTGGAATACCATTGCTATCACTAAAACTTGCAATGCATAAGTGCCATTTATTGATTTTTGGCAAAATTAATAAATTAAATTTAAACAAAATTAATTTTTTTAACATCAATACCAGCAATGATTTTTTAAAAAAACCAAATATCAAATTGCAAACAAAGCATTAATAACAAAAAGGTACTTCTCTTTCAAATTCCCTATTTGCATGAATATTACCAAAAAGGGATTTTTGTTTTTAAAATAATGGGAAATAAAGAAATGAAACTTAAAAAAAAAAAAAAATTAAATTATAATAACGGACATAATTTTTTAAAAAAAAATTTTGTACTGCAATTGTGACAAACTCAACTTCAGAAATAAATATGTAAATAAATACCGAATTAATTACAATCTTTTAAAAGGAAAATAAATTAATTTATATTATTTAATGAAATTACTTAGAATTTAAAAAAAATTTAAAAACAACGTAAGACAATCTAAGAATTATTTTGAGAATGTAAGATTATTTTTTGAAAGTCCTCCAGTCAATAACATTCATTTCTTCATTCCAATCATAGCAGCTCTAATCCCAGAGTACCTTTTTTTTTTTTTTACTGATCATGATATTTTAAACCAATTTGTGTAGAAAGAGAAATATATATATATTTAACTCATGTTTTTTCAAAATCGTGCAAAAAAAATTTGTGTAAAAAGAGAATTAGATGTACTTCCCATATAATTTCAATTTTGATTTAGACAATCGTTATATTCTAAATTACTTTTATCTATTGCATTTATTTCAATTTAAGTAAATTTTTTAGAAAGTCTTTATATATATTTAGCAAATTGTTTATATTTATTGATTAAAAAAACATTTATATATAAAGGAAAAAAAACCATGTCTTTTAAAATTAAAATAAAAAATCTTTGTATAAAATTGTATATATATATTCATGAAATTTGGTTTTAAAGTTTCAAATCACATTTTCTAAAATATTTGGTTGGTTTTACTATCTCACTAGCTTTAACCTAATATGCAATATTAAACTAGCTCCCTTCTTTACTGATTATATGAGATGTCTATTTATATTCCTCTTGATTGAGCAAATAAATATGTAATTTTATTTTAAAAACAGCTAACCTTTATCCTTAATTTTATGTCTAACTTTTCATATAGTATTGTCACAAATTGGGAAATGATTTCAAACATTGTAGAACTCTTTCCAAGACAAAGGCATTATCACCAATATTTCTGTGAATTGCATACAGACCTCCATGTAAGTGGAATTTTTTATATTGATGATTAGAAGGTCTGCTTACTTGTGGGATTATAAAGGTTATATATTGCTAAGCATGAGATTGTAGTTTATCTGACATTGGATGATGGTTAAATTAACTGTAGTGAAGATTGTTTTTCATTAAAACCTTGTGAGAAGTTCTGTATTGTCAGTGGTATAATTCTTTCTGGTATATGATGGCATTCAATATACAACCATGCAGGCTACCACCAATAGATTCTTATAAGAGGAAACACATTTTTCCATAATTCCCAACCTTATTATCTGTTGAACCTTATTGCTCACTTCAGACTATGTTGAAAATGAATAGGATAAGACCAACTCTAAAGATGTCTCTCTCACTTAACCTTAATATAATGCACACACCCATGAATGACTTCTTGATTATTAGAAAAATATTGGATGATACTTCATAAATAGTTTCATTAAAGAATGTTGATATATTTTGAAAGAAGATTTTTCAACTTAATCTTTATCACTGCAGTGTTAAGAATTTGTTGTATATGCTGTATGTAGATAATATTCTTTTAAATCTTCATGTGGATGCATGTAATCGCCACAAGTAAATATACAATTTTTATTGATGTAGAAAATCTGACTTTAAGATCATATTCTGTATTGATTGCAGCATGACCTGAAATGCATAGTTGAACCTTAATGCTCTATCCATACATGTTTGGTTTCTACATTAATATTTTTTTCCATTGGCTAATGTGGTGTGCATTTTATTTAAATGTATTGTCAAAACATGTGACTTAATATCTGTATAATTTGATAAAAATAACTGGTTAATAAAGATATCTTACTGTCTGTATAAATCATGCTCTAATTTGAAATTCTTGTCACAAGAATAAAGGAACACATTTGGAAATAGCTATCAATGTGTTCTCATCATTATTAAATATACCATTTATTTTGTTATATTGTGTATGTATTTCTCTTTAATTTTCCTTTTTTGCATAACAAGGCATCAATTTACCTCACTTGATTTTGGTCTTCACCTATATCATTTTGCCTTGAGATTCTGTTTCTCTCTGTGTCCTTCTTCTTTCATGATTGCATTGTTTCCCTGCTAATACTTTTTGCAATCACTCAATATTTGTTTTTAGTATTAAACCATTATGTATATATTAGAGTCAATAAATTGGACTTGATTTATTAGAAATATACTTTTACAAATGAAAAACATTCTAAAATCTCATAAAAATGAAAAAGGAATAATAGAGGTTAAAGGAAATTTTCATCATTGAAAGATTGGCAGAAAACAGCCAAATAGAATGACTCCAGAAACTCAACAAAATCTTGTTTGAATAAAATTTATTTTTAAAACACAAATAAATAAATGTTAATCTCTCATAAATCTAAAAAATTCTGTTTTAAATTATTATAATTCTTGTATAATTTTTAGAATATTTCAAGAGCTCCTAACACAGCATTGGTAATGATGTTTAGTGATCAGTTTTACAAGGCATGAAGATTGTAACATCCACAGTTTTTTGTTATAATTATGCTAAAATTTATTAACTTCTATTTTTTAATATATATATATAATAAAAAAGTATAATTATATATACTTTTGATTTTTAATAATTATTACACAATTATTATGTAAAAATAATCATGAATTTTAATAAATTTTACTAAAAAAAAATCAAATTTCTAGCAACCAGAAAAACAAGCTAGGTTTAAAAATAGTTTTAGCACAGTGGATCATGCCCAAAGTTTGAGAAAAGTTATAGAAAGATCATTGAATGTGAACTGCCATTATTCTTTGGTTTAATAATTTATAAAAAAAAACATTTGATTTTATAATCTTTTTTTTACTGTGATTAAAATATTGGATCATCTAGGTATAGAATTCAGATTTTGTCATATATTGAAAAAATATTTATCAAATGCTGTAGCAGTTTTTAGATTATGTGATGATATTAAAAAGGTTCACATTGAGAAGGATATATGACAAGCTTATATAAAAATTATTTTGTAGTTTAACTGAGATTCAGAAAATATTGCAAGAGTTATATATGAAAATAAAATAAGAAAGGACTAAAGACAAACTTAAAAAGGGCTAAAGAAATATTCACTGGGTTTACTTAGAAGAAGAAAAGATTGATAATCATAAATTAGAAGTTAAAAACTAGAAATACCTTTCTCAGGTTATTAATACACATGGAAATATAGTGAATAAAATTAATCATAAAATTAAATCTGGATGGAGTAATTTTGGTAAAAATAACATAATATTAAAAGGAAACATATCTATGTATTTAAAAAGCTAGGTTTTTAATAAATATGATTTGAGTTTTTATTTATGAATATGAAACTTTGATACTTAACAGAAGAATAATACCAAAACCTATGACCATTCAAAATGTATGATGAGATAAACTTTAGGTATAACATGAAGAGATTAAATATGATTAGAAAACAAATATGTTGACATCATTGAAAGAATTAAGGGATCAAATATGGAGTTGAGCTGGACATATTGCTAGAAAAAATGATAATAAATAGCCAGTTGAAAATTTAAATTGGATTCCAAGAGATAAAGAAACCATATATAAAACAGATGGCTGAAATAAGGGAATTTTTCAGGGTGTTGTAGAGAAGAGAGGCTTTCAACTTGGAGAAACCATCATTCAGTGGAATGATAATGTTGAAAATGAAATAATGAGAAGTCAGGGCTCCAAAGTTCTCTCTAATAAAGCTATTGTAAAATAAATTATTATATGTTATAACATAGCCAACTTATGAATTACAAACTATAACAATCCAAAATTTACAGAATTGGTTTCAATTGACCTTTTTTCTCAATAAACATGTTTAATCATAAGCTAGAATTGACTAAAAATCTTATTTTATTTAAGCAGTTGTTATTTTTTTATGTGATAAGATAAATGATGAGACACAAACAATTATTAAATATAATATGTTTTATAATGCCTAAATGCTCAAAAATTGTATTTTGACTAGGTAGAATTTCTAATCAACTCCATTTTTATATATTTTCAAGAATATTATCCAACTAAAGCTTATTATACCACTAATATAAAATATAGTATTCATTATAATTTTTACTTTGTCAGAAAATATGTATATATATAAAAGTCTTGTTCTATCACAAATTTGTGTTTATGTAATATCTAATATAATGCTCTTCTCTGCAGCAACTAGAATAAGTTGTATTGCAGATAATTCGCACATGAATGTTCCTAAACTAATTTATTCAAGGATTATAAACTTATCTTATTTTTAAAACAGGCAGAACTCATTATACATATTGCCACACACAGCAAGCTAGAATAATCAATGGATGCCAGAAGGCTTGTGCATAAAATTCCCATCTAGCACCTACTCATCCAATATTCCCAGACTAGTTTCTGGCTTGTGGCCTTCATCACTGAGGAACCTTGGATCTGAGAGCACTGCACCTAGATCTTAGTATCTAATGCAACTCTCCAGCAACCACCTTTTATCTCCACTTAACTATAAAACTATGTACAAAACTAGGTGCAATGCCCTCAGATCCAAGGCTCCTCACTGACAAAGGACACAAGCCAGAAACTGGTCTAGGGATATTGGATGAGTAGGCACTAGATGGGGATTTTATGCACAAGCCTTCTGTCATCCATTGATTACTCTAGCTTGCTGTGTGTGGCAATACGTATAGTGAGTTTTTCCTGTTTTAACAACAGTTATAAGCAAGCATAAGAAATGGTGATCATAAGATGTTTATTGGCTTAAAACTTATCCCATTTTTATTAAAACATCTATTCTTCTCACTTGTCATTATTATTAATCAATAATCTGCTCTACTGTGGAATACATTATTTCTCAAAGGAACAAATACTCCTCAATTTCATCAACAATATATGTTTTCCAAAAGTATAATAAGAAATTAATATAATATTATATGATAAATTAAAGATGCATCATTATTTGTGTTTATTTTGAAATATATTTCACAAAATTAAATGGCTATACATATGTTCTTATACTAGTGTTTTCATGAAAATTTATTGCTTAATGTTCATGTTAAAGTACTTTACATATAATTTGAATTTTTTTGTATTTAAATAATATAAAAAAATCTTCATTGTTTTCAGAATGGCATTTACAGTGACTGTATCCTATTGAATGATTAGAACACCAAGAATTAAGGACTCATTTTTATTTTTATTTGATAAAAGAGCATAGTTTTAAGTCTCAATATTTATGATACTGTATTATGATATATATTTCCTTTTATTTTATGCATTGCTATTTGGTATAGTTTTATAAATTGTTATAAGCTGCATTTATCCAAAAGTTTCTCAGAATGCTTCTATTTTATCATATTATATTTTAAGAATGTTATGTTTAATCATTTTTTATGAAGTTATTTATTTGAATGTACATGCTAATGATAAATATAATATAAGCTGATATATATTTTACTGTTTATTTTCATGCCATAATTTATTTTATTAAGATATATTTGGCAATAATTATTTACATTATTAGTTTTACATACCAGTTTGTTGTATTATTTAATATATAGGGTATATGAGCACAGACTTTCACATGACCTATCACTCTCCACTCTATCTAATAATACTGATACACTCAAGCACATATATACTGAAAAGATAAATAATCACCAATATACGTATTTCATGCTAAACCAGCAATCATCAGTTGGTCCAGATTATCATCTCCCACACATATATACCATAAGTGCTCAGATATTTATTAATATAGACAATCTTCATACTTTAATGGACAGGCTCCAATCTACTACACACTCCAACTCTTCAACTGTCCATCCAATTGAAAATCTGATGATGGAATGCTCAAAGGCCACCCTGAGGCTGAGATTCTTGTCACACCCATGATGACCTAAAGTCAATCTTAACCCCACATGTACAGGACATAATCCATTTAATACATATGCAAGGATGAGCAGACATCTCTACAATGTAATAACTGAAACACAGGTTTAATATATACCTGTGTCTATATATGTAATATATAGGGTATATGAGCACAGACTATATATTACATATATAGACACAAATATATATATTAAGCCTGTGTTTCAGTTATTGTATTATTTAAAAAAATTTAGCTTTATTTTCTCTCTTGTTTTGACATATAATATATTATCTTGCCAGTATTTTCAAAGAGATTATTGCTTTGCCTCTCTCTTATAACATATTTTTTATGAATTATATTATTCTTTATCTCATACATAAGCATAAAATGTTTTATTTAAGGAAAATATTATTCTTATTGTACTTTTCATGGTTCATTCTTATTGTTTACATGTCTAGAGATAAAATCCTAGTTTATATATTGCCCTCAGATGCAGGTGCTTCTTTTCTTGAGTTCATGCCATTACTTGCTTTTTCCTTTGCCTTATTATCCCAAATGTGGATTTATTTATAATGTATTTTTGTATAAAGCCATGTGTAGTGTACTACTATGACTTTTTCCAGACAATTGATATATTTTGTAATGCTTATTGAGTGTAGTTTGTTATTGATGTGATGTGTAGATCTTGTTTGCTGTGCTTTTCCAGTATTTCAGGATGTAAACCCAAAAATCATTTAATTTAGAAGTTAAAGTTATGTATTTGGCATCAGTAAATGATATACATCTTCTTAAACAGTTACTTCACTGCTGGATTGGTAAATGATATTTGAAAGGTATTAAATACATTCATAAGGAACAATATAATGGAATGATTGTGCTGTAAAATTGACAACTTATTCTAATATTGCAGACAGTTTCATTATCCAATGAAAAATGATTTTTATTTAGTATTTATTTTATTTTCATTCATTAATCTGTAAACCATACAGTTATAATTTTTCTTCATAATGGATTGTACAATTGAGTACTTAAATAATTTATTCTGATAATATTGTAAGATGTTAAAGCTTTTGTATATTAAGTGTCTTTATTGTAAAAACTATATATTATTTTATTGTTAATTTTCTTCTTGAGTATTTATCATCATCTACACATATATTATTCAAAAATCTATATATATACCCGGGTCTCATTTTATGCAAATTATTTTAATGCGATTTTGAAGTTATGTGATTTATGTTTCTTCTTAATATTTCACTATATTTATTAGATATAAAGAAATTTAAATTATTAATAACTTATTTTGATTTGAAATACTTTTTTTTTTCAAAAATATAATGTTATATTAACAGCTAATGTGAATATGGCCTGAATCTGTATTTAAAATCTTAGCTTCTATGTAAATAACCTACTTATACTAATGAGTAAATAATAATAATAGATTTATACTTACCTATAAAATATCGCAATAAATATTCAAAAATTTTAAACTTTTAAAATGTATTTTGTTAGTTATAACAGAAATAAATAATTTTTTAGATTGTTAAAATAAATAACAAAGATTTTATTGATTTTGTAAACTGAAAATAATCTTTCTAATGATAATGTATTTGTTTTGACTGCGATCTCATTTTTTTAATATAGAAACGGAAAACCATTAACACAGTACAAGACTGAAAGTGGCGCTAGTTGTACATCACAAATCTGATTTCTCACCAATTCATAAACAAATGCATATTGTCAAATAGCAGTAATGATTAAAATATGTATGAAAAAATGTAAAATTAAATACTGTAGTTAATAAAAAAAGTTTGTCTTGTATTATTTTTTTTCAAATATTTAAAATTTTTTATTAGTCATACTTTCTTTTCTTAATTTTTTAATGCGAATTTTAAAGTAATTTTTCCTTGTTGCTTTGCTTTTATGCAGATTTCTGAAAATTACAGAACCTATACCCATTTTTCAAGGTAAGTTAAGTCTATTTTTATGTGATTTCTTTTGTGTGCATTTTCTGAGGAACCTATCTACTGCAGAAAATGAGACCCAGGTGTATTATAAATTTATTTTTAATTGGATGTAATGAGAATATATGAACATATCTTATTTGATATGAGAATAACTTTATTAAAATTGAATCTCATATATAAAATAAGCATCTAAGAAATAGATTATTTTATATGCTCATTATTAAAAGGATTAGTTAAATCAATTTCATTTGTTAAAAGATCATTGATTTTGTATTGAAATCAATTTTTTTCATTCACAAAATTGTTTGATTCCTCATCATGGATTTAAATGATGTAATTGCTCATTTAAGTTCAAAAATAGATATACAGGAGCTATTAATATGGTATCCCAGATGGTCATAAAATCCTTTATGTACTCATTATATCTGAATGCTTTCTTAATAAGTTATTCTAAATTAAGATTATATCATGTTTATTGTTAATTGCTAAACTCTATTATTATTATTATTATTATTATTATTATTATTATTATTATTATTATTATTATTATTATTATTATTATTATTATTATTATTATTATTATTATTATTATTATTATTATTATTATTATTATTATTATTATTATTATTATTATTATTATTATTATTATTATTATTATTATTATTATTATTATTATTATTATTATTATTATTATTATTATTATTATTATTATTATTATTATTATTATTATTATTATTATTATTATTATTATTATTATTATTATAAGTTAGAGAGATATTATCTCAAGGGTAAGAGTATATCTCACTATGTAATTACTAGGATTTCATTCTCTGTCTAATAATCCGAAATGAAAAGAGAAGACTAAAGTTCACATTAATCAGACTATTAATTAAAAGAATTAATTTACAGAAGAATGTGAAATACATTATTTTAATTTGAAGCCAAATTATTTTAAGAAATATCACTCTGAGGAGTGCCAAAGCACGAAACCATGGTCAGAGGTTTGGGGAGTCCTGACAGAAATATTTTAAATGCTGGCTCTGGCTAAGCATTTATCACAAAGCTTGTTGAAGAATTGGTAATCCTTATTGATTATATCTTACAAGCTTAAGAGAATTGGTCATGTGATCTATGACTCTTATTTTGACTATAATAAGATATGCTTTTGTTTTTATGATAATTTAATCATAAGATCTAGTCATGTTAGTAATATATTTGTAATGGCTGTTAGATGCATTATAATTGGAAGAAAGATTGTAGGTGGAGAGTTTTTAATATAACCTAACCTTTTAATGATGTATGCTTCCAATAATAAGATCTGTTATAATTTATAAGAGTGTGTGTGAGAAACCTTCACCTTTTAAATTTTACTAAATGTTGCATTTGCTTTAATAATGCTTATTCACTGTTTTTTTTACCCTTATTATTCTTATTATTATAGCATATGGTATTCTGAAACTCTCAGAGATTAGCCAATATTATCACTTAATCTATCAGATGGTTATGTGATTACTTATTTATTGATCATCATTTCAATTATTTTTCTTAGATTCTCAATTCTTCTTTCTTAGATTATAAATTTGGATAGCCCAACATGCTGGCTATTCAGTCAGTGAAGAGTTCTAGTCAAGCATCCTGGTTATGTATTGCAGCGTTATATCTAGTGTTTGGCATTATCATTCATGCTTTTAAATTTTAGTTTATAGTTTTCAATCCTATTTTTTCTGTTGAAGATTTATAATTATCTTAATAAATTATCTAATAATAATAATAAAAATGAGTACATTTGTTATTTCTCATACTCTCTTTTTCACTATTTGGAATATTAATATTATTCTTATAGTGACTATCTATTATTTTAGGTTATATATATATATAATACAAACACTTCTTATGTGCATTGCATGCATATATAATAAAGATTATAATATAAACAAAATTAAAAAATGAAGAAAATAATGTCAATATTAATAATAAATTGACTGAACATATTTAGATATATATTTACCATATGTGTGTGTTAATTCATCCACATTTACTCAAAAATGTAATAATAAACTTTCTATATTTTATCTCTCTTTTTTAAAAAAAATAACCTGGAAAATAAAGTGCAGTTTCTTCTTACAGACTTTTATATACTTTCTGACACAATATAATAACATATACCAAAAATAATAAATAATATTTCTGTAATGTAATGGTTTTTATCTACTTTTAATAACTTGTGGATGAGCATAATCACTAACATATGACCAAAGACATGTGAAAAAGATCTATGATTCCCAAGATACCCATTTTGTGCTGAATCAGCACTCATCAATTGGCTCAGACCACATCAATCTTTTACACATATCTCTATCATTTTTCAGTATAGATAGATAGATAGATAGATAGATAGATAGATAGATAGATAGATAGATAGATAGATAGATAGATAGATAGATAGATAGATAGATAGATAGATATAGGTAGGTAGATAGATAGATAGATAGATAGATAGATAGATAGATAGATAGATAGATAGATAGATAGATAGATAGATAGATAGATAGATAGATAGATAGATAGATAGATAGATAGATAGATAGATAGATAGATAGATAGATAGATAGATAGATAGATAGATAGATAGATAGATAGATAGATAGATAGATAGATAGATAGATAGATAGATAGATAGATAGTACAGTTTAATTGATCTGTCAAATTTTCTGTTTTCACAACTTTGTCACAAATCACTTAATAAAAGTATATTAATAATTTTTTTATTAGTCATTGATTAGACTAGAGATTATCCAATAATAAATAAAATTTGTGTAGTGTAATTTTCACTACACCATTTTCGCACAAGGTAGAGATTGATTTTTATTCATTTTTAACACGTTGTGGAAGGACATAATCATAAACATATGATCCAAAACATGTGAAAAAGATCTATGATCCCTAAAATGCACATATCATGCTGCACCAGCACTCATGAGTTGACTCAGACTACAATTTTTAACACATATCTTTCAAATGCCCCATAATTATATTATTCCGGCCACACTCCCCCTTTAAAGAAAAAAAAAAGCTCAAATTTTAGAAGCCCATTGAAAAGGAAATTCTCTTCAATGTTCACTGTAATGATGTAATATATATTAAAATTTAAGCTAATTTAAATAAGAAGTGCAAAACTAAATAAGCAAAGATCTTATATTGCAAATAAAAACAAAACGATTAATTTTAAATATACTTAGAAAGATTATACAATAATCACTTTTCCTCCTCAAACCCAAATATAAGAAATAAAAACAATGCTACCCCCCCCCCCCAATCTAAATAAATAAAATAAAATTCATAAATTTAATAAACTTCATGGTATATTACAGACAGTATATCAGCAACATTATTTCATCTTGCTGTGTTCTCACTAATTAAAACAGGCAAAACTCTCCATACAGTATTGCCACTCGGTACAAGCTAGAGTAATCAATAAATAACAGAAGCCTTGTGCATAAAATTCCCATCTAGTGCCTACTCATCCAATATTTCCAGACTAATTTCTGGCTTGTGGCCTTCATCAATGAGGAGCCTTGGATCTGAGAGCATTGCACCTAGATCTTAGAAATGGTGATCATGTGAAGTTTATTGGTTCTCACTAATTCTAATGCAATTTTATTTATTAATTAGGCTTTCTTCATGCTAATTATATTTGAAGTGTGGACATTTTTTTTCACTTTTGTCTTTCAAAATTTCATGTAGTATACTATTTTATCTGATAAAATGTTTTCTAAGCACAATTTTAGTAAAAGAAATCATACTTTTCATAATATATGATAAAATAAAAGTTATCCATTTATGGGAGGGAGGTGCTATTTTCAGAAGTTGACCATAAGTTTAAAAAGAGTCATTCATCTGTTAAAGAAATAATGAAAAGAAAAAAAGCATATTCAAGCTACAGTTTTTTACCCTACTGAAAGATTAAAGTTATAACCATATTAAAAATATATTTTTTTTAGTAAGACATTGCATTTATGAATAGAAGATACGAATTAGGAAAATATTTTTGGTAGATTAACAATTTTTATTAGTCATTCATTAGACTAGAGATTATCCAATAGTGAATAATATTTCTGTAGTATAATTTTCATTACATCTCTTTCATGCAAGATAGGGACTGGTTTCTATCCACTTTTAACAACTTATGGAAAGACATAATCATAAACATATCACTCAAGATGTGAAAAAGATCTATGATTCCCAAGATGCACATTTCACACTGAGCCAGCACCCATCAGTTGGCTAGACCTTACACATATTTTTCATTATTCAGTATATATATAGATAACAATTTATAACAGTTTAATTGTTAAGTGACAAATGTGCTGCCCTTACAACTTTAACACAAGTCACTTAATGAAACTATTAATATTTTTTATTAGTCATTCATTCGACTAGAGATTATTCAATAATGAATGATATTTCTGTAATGTAATTTTCACTACATCACTTTCACGCGAGGTATAGACTGGTGTACATCCACTTTTAACACTTTGTGGGGAATCATAAACATATGACAAAGACACATGAAAAATATATTGATTTCCAATATGAACATTTTGTGCTGAACCAGCAGTCATCAGTTGACCCAGACCATAAAATTATACTACAAAAATATTGTTCATTATTAGATATAATCTCTTGTTTAATGAATGACTAATAAAAATTATTAATATACTTTCATTAAGTGATTTGTGTTGAAGTTGTGAAGGCAGCACATTTGACACTTATCAATTAAAGTGTAGTAAATTGCTATCTATATTTATATTGAACAATGATAAAAGTATGTGTAAGTGATTGTGGTCTAGGTCAACTGATGAGTGCTGATTTAGCAAGAAATGTGCATCTTGGGGATTATAGATCTTTTTTACATCTTTGGTCGCATTCATATGTTTATGATTATGTTCATCCACAAGGTGTTAAAAGCAGATAGAAACCAGTTCTTACTTTGTGTGAAAAAAGTGTAGTGAAAATTACACTACAGAAATATTCATTATTGGATAATCTCTAGTCTAATGAATGACTAATAAAAATTGTTAATCTACCAATAATATTTTCCTAGTTTATATCTTTTATCCAAAAATTCAATGCCTTATTTAAAAAAAAAAATGTTTTTAACATGGTTATAACTTTAATCATTTCAGGATGGTGAACAGCTACAGCTTGAATATGTTTTTTTCTTTTCATTATTTCTTTATTAGATGATTTATTCTTTTTAAACTTAAGGTCAACTTCTGAAATAGTAATCCTCCCCCCTTCAATAAATTGATAACTTTTATTTTAGCATATATTATGAAATGTATGATTTATTTTACTAAAATTGTGCATAGAAAACATTTTATCAAATGAAATAGTGTACTATATTAAATTTTAAAAGTCAAAAAGTGAAAAAATATATTTAACATAAAGAAAATCCTAATTAATAAATAAAATTGCAATAGTGAGAACATAGCAAGATAAAATAATGTTGCTGATGTACTGTCTGTAACAGACCATAAAATCTATAAAATTTATGAATTTTATTTTATTTATTTAGACTGGGGGGGGGGGGCATTGTTTTTATTCTTATATTTGAGTTTGGTAAAGAAACATGACTATTGTATAGTCTTTCTAAGTATATTTAAAGTTAAGCATGTATGTTTATTGGCAATGTAAGATCATTAGTTTTACATTAATTTAAATTAGTTTGAATTTTAATATATAATACATCATTGCAGTCAACATTGAAGAGAATTTCCTTTTCAATGGGCTTCTAAAATTTGAGCTTTCTTTTTTTTTTTAAAGAGAGAACATGACTGGAATAATATAATTATGTGGTGTTTCAAATATTTTGATTGAAGTAATGTATACTGATGCAGTACATATTGTAGCTTCAATATGAAGTTTTATCATTAAAAATAAATGCAAAAATAGTAAAGTTATAATAAGCTAGAATATTACAAAAAAAAAAAGACTGGGAGTCACAAAAATGCATAAAACAAATTTTATGTAATTTATAAAGTGGCTGAAACACTTTATGAAAAATTTAAAAACAAGCAAAATAGTTGTATTGTTTTATATATAAAAGTTATGGAAATAATTTTAATTTTCAGATTTGAATTAATTATGGAAAAAATATGTATGAATTTAAAGGTGAAGAGGAAAGTGAGATGGCCATTTTTATTTAAATGCACCTAAAGCAATTGAAAAAAAAATGTCTTTATAAGTAAATAATAAGGCATATTATCTATTGACTGCCGTCCATCACAAGAGCATGGAATAACTGAACAAGACCTCAAAGCAAAACTTAATTCAATACCAGACAACATCCACCCTGGGATGCCTGCAATTCTGAAATTCCTCATATCAAATCTTACTCAATTCTCCATCCCAATAATGATGGGAATGATCAACCTCCTATTGAAAGATAGGAAAATTATAAAGAATTTATACCCAATAGCGCTTGTTTCATTCATGAAAAAGAACAAGGACCCCACCCAAATATCCAACATCAGACCCATCTCTATATCCCCTCTACTTATAAAAATAATAGAGGGAGTCATTAAGGATAAGATCCAACCCATTATCCTTAACCAGCTCACTCCATCACAATATGCAAAAAAGGATCATCTGCTCTGACAGCCATTGGTGAGACTAAGATACTACTTGACCATATTAGGTCTCATAGGCAGTCAAGACCTTTGGCAGTTCAACTAGATATATCACAAGCATTTGATACAGTAAACATAAGAGTACTACTACAATCTCTCTCAGATATAGACATTCCATATGAGACAGTACAAATCATAGAAAATTTACTAATCAACAGAGAGGTACATATCTCACTAAATGGCATAATCACTGAGGGATTCACCCCCACATTGTCTATTTCACAAGGATCGTCTCTCAGTGCCCTGCTATTTGTGCTATATATAAATCCACTTCTCAGGAACATAGATTCTCTACTACCCGGAGTCTTCCTTCCAGAATTGAAAAAATATATAAAAGTGATAGCATATATGGATGATGTACTTGTCATCCTTCTGTCCAAGAAATACCTACCACAACTTTATCACATCATCAACTCCTTCTCTGACATCTCCAGCCTAAAAATCAACACCAGAAAATCATCTTCCTGGTATATCCTAACAGGGAAAAAAATAGCATCAAACTATTGTGCTGACCCTCAAAAATTTCTGGGATTTCCAATATACAAATCCCAAACAGCCATGTTGAAAGAACTACAAGATAACATAATTCAAGCAACTGAAAAAATAACAAAAACCCTGTTAGGAGTGTATCTCTCTCTACAGGGAAAAGTGGCTTTATTGAACATGAAGGTAATGAGTAGAATCACCTACTATTTGCCTGTCATGTCCACACCAAACTCCTTCATAAAAAAAATTAACAGACTATGTGCAAGGCTCTTCTGGAGAAATAAAACAGTGGCCATCAGTATAAGTAAAATGCAGTACCATCACAAATACAATGGTATGTCACTTCATGCCACCCCAGCCATACTTATACAAAAGACACACACCCTCCTACACAAACTAGGAATCAAGTATGGCTACACACAAATACTAGTAGCAATACAGCCAACAGATACACCACATCCAAAAAGAAATAGCTGGCTTTATACAAAAGCTCATAATATACAGTGCTATGTTGAAATCACAATAGAATGGCTTAAAAAAAATAAACTTTTGGGAAGCGCATCAGTTAATAAACCCACAGCCATGCATCCAAAACCCGAAACTGGGTTTAACCAACCATAGGATAACCTTGTTATTTAAATACTGGGCTCTGGAGCACAAGTACCTTGATTTCATAATCAAATTAAATTTTGAAGCTATGCCAACTCTATCCTTTCTTTGTCATAGACAGCATATCACAAAAGTAGATCCGATGTGCCCCAGATGCCATAGAGAAGAGGAGTCCTACAACCACATCATTACAACATGTAATGCGCTGGGAACAGTGAGATAAATAATATATAATAACCTCAAGACATACTACTACACCATAATCTCACTGCAAAAAAGCATCAAAACTAAACAATTCCCAATCATCAGATTATCAATTTTTATAACATATTCAATCTGGTTTGTGAGGTGTAAAATGACACACACACAGCTTCACCCAGATCAAAATGCCTGTTTTACGAAAACAATGGAAAAGATTAAAAATAGGGATCAACTATTGTCATCAAAATTTATTTTTGAAGAGACTTGGAAGCTATCCAAACTCCATAACCACTCAAATATACATGGATAATCATATCAATTGTCAACATTGGATAATATATAACTTGAGTCTTTCAAATTTCAATTGTTTAATAATTGTCTCAATTATTTTCATTCCTTTAATTATGTTGCTTTATACAAAATGTAACCTTTATTAGACCTAATAAAATTTGTTTTTAAAGTAAAAAAACAAAAATTCTATTTAATATAATTATGGATTCTGTATATAGAAGATTGCCTTATTTAAAAAAAACTGAATTTTTAATGCCTTATTTTGTTTTCAATATTTATTGAGTGTTAATGTCTTGCTAGCTAAGCTTTGGAAGAGCCGAAGGGCTCAATTATTGGGCTCTGCTTAAGGCATTCGCTAGCTTTAAACTGGCCTTGAGGGGCTTTCATTCTTGAATGAATTAGTTTAAACTGTGAATTATATAATTATTTTTGTAAAAAAAAAAAAAGTACTTAATTTTTATCACAATATTATCTTAAATTCCTTAATAAAACAAAAACAATAAACTTTTATAAATTAAAAAAAAAAAGAAAAAGATAATTTTATAAAGCCCAAACAAAACTTACACAAATAGATTTTACTTTTCTGCTGATTATTAATGCAAATAAATAGGCTGATATTGAGATTATCTATTTCAATTATAGGATAAAAATAAATATATTCTCAAAATCTTAAGATTCTATAAATGACATACAAAGTTAAATCTATTATTAAATAAGAGTGATAAAAAAAAAGATAAAGCTTTCACATACATAGATAATGCATTACATATATATATACAAACAGACCAACCCTCAGACATATTGTGTAATAACGAATTTTGATTAAAATTATTGAGATAAGTGCCCTTTGCCAAGGAAGTCAAGATAAATTATTTTTCAAAAGATAGTGGTTTATTATGACTATATATTTTGTTCTCCTTCTCTCTCTTTCTCTTTCCCTGCCCCTTCCTCCCTCTCTCTTCCCCTCTCTCCCTCTCTCTCCTTTTCCCCCCTCTCTCTCTCTCTCCCTCCCTATCCCTTTCTCTCCCTCTCTCTTTTCCTAATCAATGTCTTATCACAGATCCTAACATTGCAGCAGTTTAAACTAATAATTAGATTTTATCAGAGTCACTTGTATCCTCGGTCAACTAACAATAATTTTAATTACTTTCACCCATAGTGATTAGAGTTTTACTTCTCATATATGTTTTTCAGCTCTTTTCTCGAATCTTTACAATCTATTGATAATACAATTTTTAATGACCACTTTGGAATGAGATTTTTTTACCCCCAACACTATTAGCATTTATTTCTGGTGAAGACCGCTTCTTTTAAAAAGTGTAAATTGTTTAATAATGAATTTGTTTAAACCAAACAATACACAATATATAATTAGCAACAACAACAAAAAAAAAAACAATACACAACATTTAAAAATAAATTACAATTATAAAAATCAAATTAGATCAATCTCAAAACGCATTCTGTTGCTTTTCGGTCTGAATTGCCTTTGGAATTGCTTGCCTTTTAAAATGTTTATTATTAATTTAATAGTGTTTCATCATATATATAGGGTTTCATCATATATATATATAGAGAGAGAGAGACAGAAGGGAAGGGTGAGCAACAGAACGCATCATAAAAAGTTGATAATATATATATTTAATACAGGAAAAAGGAAAAATCTATCCTAGAATAGATAAAGATCCTTCATACATCTATACTAATTTTAATACCATACCAACACGTCACATTAATTAAATAATAGCTAATCAATAAAAAACAAACAATTCTTACATGTAATTTCCTAACCCATAGTTCACATTTCATGATCTTTATTTACTTAACAATATACATGCTCTTTCTTTCAACTTTTGTGTTCAGAAGGTGGAAGGTTTCATTTCTGCATGAAACACAATTTTGGATTAATTATATTTGCAAATCTCTAATTATTTTATAATAAAATACAAATAAAACAAATTATATACCTTACCACAACCAGAAGAAGATCATCTCTTCCTCAATGTGATTAGGAAAATAAAAGAAAGAGACAAAACCTTGGCCACAAAATTCCTTTATGAGGAGACATGGAAGCTTTTTAATATACCATCTCAATAGTCTAGATCAAATGGTCTTGTATGCATCTTCATAGGAAGGTAGACTTTGTTCAAAACTAGATGATAAATTTACATTTTACTCAAAGTTATTATGATCTCAATATAGATATGTTCTGATTGCTTTTGCATTGACGTTTTTTTTTTTTTTGGAAACCTTTTGATACACTACATGGAATAGACTAGATCAAATAAATTTATATATATCTTCATAGAGAAAATAGCCTTTGCCTAAGGACTAGATGATCAATTTACTATTTATTCAAAGATACAATGTATTCAATATAATCATGTATCAATTGTTTCGCATTAATAAATTTGTTTTAGAATAAAATACAAATAAAACAATATTATCTTTTCTTTATCCAATAGTTCTAAAATCATTTATTGAAAGAAAATGTTTCATTTTTTTTAATCAAATATTTTCACTCTTTCCAAAAAATGCAATAAACTAAACTCCTTGTATACATTATTAACTGAAGCCTGAAGAGATATGATTGGTTTGTTATCATGAAGCTTCTAAAAAGAATCGCATCTTTGCTTTTTGATGAAGAAGAAAAATGTAAAAATTTTCTCTAAACTTTAAAAATAATTTTAGAATTAGAAAAAGAAACTCACATTTTTACTTTTGTTCTAAAAAGAAAAAGCCAACAAAATTATAATTTATGAAATGGATTCCATTCGTGAAAGTAAACTTACTAAAAAAGAAACAATAGCAGACAAGACCCAATTGGATAGTGAACTTCATTATAATCATCTAAAAAAGAGAAGAAATAACAATAAAATCTATTTATTGTTGAATTTACTTTAAAAAGAATATATATCAGTCTCTTATACTTATAATAAAATATTCAAACTAGTTATGTACCAGTCTTACTTAAAGTAAAAATAATGTATATCAGGAAGTTATATATTGGATTAATTGCACTTAGAATAAATAAGAGCAGTGGAAATATAAAGAAGTTTCAAATAGAATATTTAAAGGAAAATATTTTTTTAAAAATGGATTGATTATTCCAGCAAAATTGCTTATATTTAAAATCTTTTATCCCAATGGTCATTTTAAAAAAGAAGGTAGTTAATAACAAAATAAAAGTAATAAAAAAAGGATATTTTCTCAATTGATGATTTTTACACTTTGTTAAAACTGGGTATGAAATTTAAATAAAATAAAGTAATAATAATATTTGTAATTGTTTTTATTTAAATTAAAATATCTTTTTGTTTGTAACTTTTGTAATCACTTTTATTATTTAAGTTAAAATACAAATTCAAAATTGAGGTTTATTAAATTTAAATTCAACAAAATTGCTTCAAATTTGGTACATAAATAAAAAATACCAGGCAAAGCAACATGGGACTCTAATAATATAGGTAGATGACCTAGTTCTTAAATATAAAACAGAGGTCAAGAAAATTTTGAATATTTTGATATCAAATTTAAAAATTGTTCTTAAACTTTATAATATGTTTTAAGTAGGACTTGCAAGATATAAAGTTTTTTTTTTTTTTTGCTTTCAATTTAAAGTTATAATAATATTTTAAAATCAATGTTTAATCGATTTAAATTCAATATAATTTATTGAAATTTTGTATAGTTTTTTTAAATCTCTACCAAAGTGATAGGGCACAATAATATTTTAAGTATATGACCTAGTTTCATAGACATGGAAGAGTATAGGTGGAGTTTTAAATATTTTGAGATCAAATTTAAAAATTTTTCTTAGAAATACAATATGTTTTAAGAAATGTGTATGGTATTCTTGGTTTCATTTAAGTTAAATCCAGAAACCCTAATTGTGATTGAAAAAACATTTTTTTTTTTTAGTATATAGTAAATAAAATCATTTAATATTGAAACAGTCAGATCTGTCTATTCTTCTGTTTCACCTACTATATATTATAGTAGTATTTATTTTGGATACCTATATCCAAATCCTCATATATTATGTTAATATTTTGCTAAAATCATGCTAATTATAAACCCTAAATATGCTAGTTGTGTATGTGTGCATAAATTTAGCATACAGTATAAGAAACGTATGTATATGTGTAAAAATCAGTAAATGCGCACATATATATTTCTAGTAGTTAAATAATGGGAAACATGCTATGTATGTGTAATGAGAAAATACATATATACAAGAAGGAACAATGTGACAAAATTAAAACATTAGAAATTTTTTTATTTAGAATATTTATTCTAAAATTAATATTTGAAATTATTATATTTCTGCACATATTGCTAAATTATATAATTGTGTTACATATATAACAAAATGTTTTTCCATCTTTAGATTTGTTTTTTTTAAAAAAGATGATTTCATAAATTTAATCCTTCTCACTGTATTCTGACCTATTTACAATTTTAAGAGTAAAAATAGATTTTAAAATCAAGTATGAATAAATTAACATCACCAAGTGAAGGAAGACCCACCTGTAAGAAAAAATTAATAACAGCGGGAATTCCGAGATTTCCTGGAATGCAGTGAAGAAATTAGAAAACAGATCTAAAATTACTAAGACAGGAGATAGGGGGGGGGTAAGCTAGTATATAAGTTTACTTCAGCCATCTTTGATTCACTTCTTCAGACACTCAGTCAGTTCAATTTGTTCAAAATATTTTTTTAAATTCATGATGATGATGGGATAGAAAGGCAATTCCCTTGCTTTCTGGACCCATGATGGTCTACATGATGTGGAGAAAGATGAACTAGAAGCTTATGCCATCTAAAGAAACTCTCAAGATGAAGCCAACTTGCCACAGCAGAGAAAAGAAAGCAGTAACAGATCTCCCTCAATCTAAAGTTAACTTTTAAACTAAACTTCGTAATTCCTAAAAGCTAGCTAAATCTATTAATTATGGCCAAAATAAGTTAATGTAGTCTAAACTTACAAGTTAAATGTAATTTTTATTTTCTTTATTTAAATCCCAAATCTTGCCTGATTTATCTGATTTATTGATTTATTTCTGATTGATTTATTCTAATCTGAGTTATTAAAACTGATTTAGTTTTAAATTGCTTTAATTGATTCTAACTGATTCATCATAAATGATTTATTTTAACCCATGCTAAATGATTTATTTTAAATGATAATTAAGCTTCCCAGTTATTTTACATACCTTAGCTTAATAATGATATTTGCTTTTATTAATAATTCTCGTAAATAAGTTAAGCACATAGTAAACTGAATCAATCAATTTTAAGCTAATTTTGTTTCATTTCCCTTTTTAAACTAAGCAAACAAAGCCAAATTTCAGATTTCACTTATGTGAAATCTTATTTCTAAATCTATGTTTCTTTTAGTTAAATCTATACCAATTTTATTATTTTCAGTTACGTATTTGTTTGTGCTATATTTGATCAGGATGGAGTTTTACTCTTAGTTAAATCATTAGTGAGAAGTGATTAGATATTCTCACATACCTATATTTGTAATTTCACATTTATTAATGCACAAACTAAACACTATTCTGAAATAGATAAAATAAGTCTTATTTAAGATATAGAATTAAAATCTTATCAATGCTTTAAGATAGGTTTGCTTTAAAAGTAATATTTAATTAATATTTAGCTGAAGTGATAAAATACAGCATAAAGCTAGAACTTATATTGTAATTATCCAAAATATGCTGTAATCCTCCCTAGAGCTATGTAAATGCCTATATACATAGCTTAATAAATTAGATTCATAAGCTTTCCTTAATAGCATAGTTATAGATGCTATATAATGAACTGATGTACAGTAGTTTCATGGAAAGAAACTATTGTTTAGCATCCTATTTTATTATATAATGAAGTAGTCAGTAGGGCAAATGTGTCCTTAAGAAATGTTTCGGCATACATACTTGTTGCTGTACATTATTCTGATGGGCGTATGTTTTAAGGGCTACCCCATTACTCTTAGTTTGGACAACTATAATCTTCAGATGGGTGTAGGTTAAGGGCCACCCCATTCTTTATATTTAGAACTGGAGCATGAGGATCCAGCAGATCAAACTAGTTGTTCGATCACCCAGACTAAAAGGTCTCTTATTCACAGCAATGGGTGCGGTGCTAAGGGAACCCGATATTAGGTACAAATCTCGTGAAAAAGCACACATTCAAGATGCAGGGATTCATATTGTATATTTTCTATATGCCTTGGTATCTGATGTTCTGACTGCCAATCATCAGTTCATCCTGCCATATAATTATATATTTCAGCTTTGATCTGAAACAGAATCTAATTTTATAGGCGTGTAAGCTATATAGAGAATATATTAAATAATTCACATTTAATAAAATATACTTTAAAATAATAATAATCATTTCTGCTAGCTCTAAAGAAAATCCAAACCCAATTATATAGCATAAACTAGGCATAGATCATCATGGGCAAACTGAACCAATTTATAAAGTAATAGTAAGTCTCATGAAACTGTAAATTAAAATATTGTAAACCTGCATCACCTGTGAGTGATATACATATATATGACAAGTAAAATAAATTAACAAATTTGTAATCAGAAAATTAATATCACCTGCAAGCGATTTGAAATGTCATATATATATATATATATAAATGTGTGTGTGTGTGTGTGTGTAAACCAAAACTGATTGTAATTCCTAAAATCATCACCTGCATGTGAATTAAAAGATCAAATGTTAACAAGTTGTAATCCCTAAAATCATCACCTGTGAGTGAGACAATCCTATTATAATTTTATTATGTCATTTATTAATTTTATTATTTAAATATTTGGCTTTTATTAAATTAATTTAAACTTTAACTTCTGCTTAGTGTATCAATTTTGCTTATCATCATTCTTATTGAATCATTGCTCATCATTGTAATTAATTATTGACTCATCATTAATTGGTTAACTATTAGTTATTAAGAATCCCAATCCATATTTAGTAATTATGCTCACACTACACCTATATATATATATATATATATAGTTATACTCTTAAATATGCCAGTTTCCTGTAGTCTCATGTTTTACCAATGTGCTACTGCTGGCACGCAATTAAGGAAAATACTGCTATGATCTCATATATGTCATCCGTAAGGTAGTAAATCTTTGAGCATTGATAAAGGAACCTAGGTTAGATTTGACAAGGGGTCTCAACAACCTCATTTCGATCAGCCTAGGGATGATTTACTAAAACTCTGGATTTTGTTGCACAAATATACAAATTTGACCATTACAATATAAAACATTCTTTTTATCTCTATTATTCATAAAATTGATTTACTGAAATGAAAACATTGGTAAAGTGCACATATCTTAAAAGTAGTGCATGTGGTTATTAAGAAAAAAAATCATTCATATTCTCTTGACAACGAGTATTAGCATAGGAGGGGGTTAAAATGAATAATTATGGCCTTTTTAAAGAAGATAGGAAGGAGAATATGAATATATATGTAAAGATTAAAATGTGGTTTCCATAGATTGAAAACAAATTTTTGTACTTACAATTTTTTTTTTTTAAATCCATTTAATAATTTAATTAAAGTTAAATTCTATAGTATAATGTTAATAAAAACAACTAATTAATGGTAAATTGAAATTGTAATGAAGATAGAAACAATTGATTAGTGGTAATTACCAGATAAAGTAAAGCAAGAACAAAGAATGATATATGATAAGAAAGAAAACAAATTGAAGTTGATGAAAAGATATATTTTTGTTGTGTATTGGCAATAGCTCTATATACAGAATAATAATAAAAAGATAGAGAAGGCATGGGTTGAGAGTCAAATTGCATATCAAGAATATCATATAGCTGATAGAATTAAGGAACCCATCAAAATATGGTAAGATTCTGAGTTACAACAGTTGTTTTTTTGCTGCATTAAGCCTATGATGATTTCTTGTCTTCAAAGATTATGTTTGTAAAACTATTTTTCA
Source organism: Epiperipatus broadwayi (assembly GCA_028023455.1). Taxonomy (NCBI): domain Eukaryota; kingdom Metazoa; phylum Onychophora; class Udeonychophora; order Euonychophora; family Peripatidae; genus Epiperipatus; species Epiperipatus broadwayi. The sequence goes on along the minus strand of JAQFVV010013615.1, from coordinate 54,174 downwards.
GTGTTAATTTGAATACAACTACTATGATAAACTTTAATATAATTGAAATGATGTAAACCATAAGCCAAGTCAATTCAACCAAGATAGTAATGATGTAAGATATAGCTTTTGCTTGCCCACAGTAAATTGTTTTATCATTGCCTGCAGAGTATTGGCACTAAGAAGTAGTCAATCTGAATCAAATAACAGATAGAAACTTAATTTTAAATGATATTGAAGACACAAACTGCTTTTTTTAAATTACTGATGAATACATAAAGATTTAGTCTATGATAGTAATCACATGATAACCATTTTCTATGCTTGCTCATAACTGTTATAATAATCTTACTAAGTTATTAAAGAAATCATATAAGTTTTTTTTTAAATTTTGTATACATATAAGAGGCTTCAATAATTTAAACATTTTATTAGGATAAGATATTTTGAAGGTGAATATATTGGGAAAAAATATTTTTATAAATAGATGGCAGATTAAAGTCTGTATTTAATAATTATCATTGCCTGTTCTTTGTGATATAGGTGGCTTAGTTATTAAAATTTATAAATACACAATTTTAATATTCATTAATCAAGTTTGTTTTAAATAAATTATTTTTGTTATTTGCTTATTTAGTTGTATAGCCATTCTTGATTTATGAATCTCATTTTAAATGCATATATGAATAATTTACTATAAATGCTGGAAAAAACGTTTTCTGAATTGAGAGAAATGTTGGGATACTATTAATAAAGACTGAGGTAGAATTTCCAGAGGATAATGTATTCATAGGTTTTTTTTAGAAGAAAATGGTATTCATAATTAGGTTAGCATAGCTCAAACCTCATCTGTAATTAAAATATACTTATGGATAAAACTTAAATACAAGCTTCTAAAAGATGATTTGATATATTGTGATTAGGAAATAAAACCTGGATATATTATATAAAGCAGTTGTATAAATGACATTTGGGTTTGATTGTTATCATCAATATAATCCTAATTCTTCTTAATTAAATAAACTTAAGGATTGACTAGTCTTCAGTGTACAACTCATAACATTAAGCTAAAGACGAACTATTTATATTTTGAGTGTACCCATCTGTATATGTATATATAAGTCTCAAAAGACTCCCAGTATATTATATCAAGTAAAAACACAAACTTTAATTCAGTATAATATTTAAAATTGGACATTTTAAAAATATGTTGTTTTAGAGACATATATAATGAAGGTCACATCATAAAAAGTGTATTAGACAAATATTAAAATTACTATGAAGTAAAAAATTTTCAAATATTACTCAGAGAATTCTACCATAAAATACTCTAACTTATCTTTAGTTTTTTGTTACATATATATGCTTGTGTGTGCAATCATTTATATATTTTGTTTGATATCTGTATTTCTTTGAAGTTACATACATAATCTTGTAATTAAATATTAATAAATACAATAATATATATATATAAAGTACAACTTTAAAAATTTATCCATCTAGGAGCACTTTCAACTAGCTTTGTAATCTTTCTTAACTAACACTTTCAAAGTTTCAAAGTCTAATCTTCTCACAATTCATTGATTTTTATGTTTGCTGCTTGTCTATTTATTAAGTCATGTTTACATTTATATATTAACATAGCTTCCTTCAATAAAAGGAAAATAAAGGAAACTATGTTAATATATAAATGTAAGCATGACTTAATAAATGCCCAGACAGCAAATGTAAAAATCAATGAATTAAATAAAAGGAAAATAAAGGAAGCTATATAAATATAAGCATGACTTAATAAACAGATAGGCAGCAAATGTAAAAATTAATGAATTGTGGGAAGGTTAGACTTTGAAAGTGTGTTGAAACTATTAGTTGACAAAGACTATGAAGCTAGTTGGAAGCTCTTCTAGGTGGATAAAAGTTTTTAAAGTTGTACTTTATAAATATATATTTATGTTACTATACAGTGTATTTATTAATATTTAATTACAAGATTGCATGTGCACATACACACATATATATATAATATTAAAAATCGATGACTGTATTTCTTCAAAATAATATATATAAATTTATAAATAAATATTTAAAAATACAGTATTTAAAAGTTTATAAAAAATATATGTATAACCGTCACTTAGAAGCGCTTTCAACTAACTTGTAGCTTTGTCAACTATCACTTTTAAAATGTCAGCTTTCCCATAATTCCATGATGTCAACTTTCCCATAATTCTGTAATTTTAATGTTTGTTGCTTACCTATTAATTAAATCTTGCTTATATTTAAATATTAACATCGCCTCTTTAATTTTCCTTTTATTATTTCTTTCAGTTTCCAATATTTTTACATTGTTATAATTAAAATCAAAACCATATATACATGATTTATTATCGTCATAAAAGGCAGAAGCTGATAAATTATCATTATTTTTAAAATTTTGTTTTGTATTTTGAACCCTTTTAAATAATAAGTGCTCTTTTGTTCTTTTTTCCAATGTGCACTTCAATTCACCTATATATCCACTGACACACCTACATGTCCATTTGTAAATAATACAATTTTTATTTGTCAATAAAGTTTTATCTTTTGAATTGTTTATTAATTTATTTAATATAGGTGGTGCATAAAATGCAATATCGCATATTCCTTTAAAAATTTTTTAATGAAACTTGCCTGTTGATTCAAAATATCAGAAGAATTAACATTATTATTATTTTTGTATTTAGAAGTAAAATGTTTAATAGCATAATAAACACAATCATATTTGTATCCAATGTTTAACAATTCATTATAATAAATTTCAATATTTTTAGTTTTATCTGATGCATATTTACAAAGATTATCATTTCTAAATAAAAAGGATTTCAAATTTGCCATTTTATGTGACATTGGTACTTTTGATTCATATGGAATATATCCTCTTACTGCTATTGGTTTAAGAGTCATATAGTAATCCAGTTTATCCTTGTTTCTAGTAATCTTAAGATCTAAAAATTGAACACTCATTGAATTTTCATCTGTTTTAATCCACTTTAAGCCCTTTATATTATTTAATTCACTAAACAAATCATTAATAGCATTTGGCTTTCCACATACAAAAACATCATCAATGTATCGATTGTATAAAATATCTTTCTGATAATGTTCCTTTTTAAAAATATTTTCTCATATGTAGATATAACAAAATTACATATTTGGGCAACTGTAGGAAGGCCCATGGGCCACCCATTACTCATTTTATAAAATTCTTGCTTAAAAATTGCATAAATGTTTCTATCAATAAAGTCTAATGTTTCAACAATAAATTTTATTATTTCAACATTAACATTTTTTAACTTTAATGCATTATTAATTATTTCAATAGAAGTCATTCTGTCAATTGATCCATACATTTCACTGACATCAAAGGTACAAATTACATCATAATTATCAATAACAACATTATTAATTTTACCAATGAAATGATGAATGTATTGTATATATACCGAAACCAAGAATTTCTTGTAACATTTTCTCAATCAATTTACATGTTTCATAATAAAATGCACCCCCAAAATCAATCATTAATCATAATGGTTCTTTTTCTTTATGAAATTTTATATTTGAAAATATTCTAGGACATACTGCAGCTGAGGGATAAATCCTATAATATGTACTGTTATCAATTATATTATTTTTGGCTTTTTTTAAAATGTTATTAACAAATTAAACACATAAACTTTCAATATTTACCTTATTGACCTTTATAAAATTAAGAATACTCATTTGATTAATAACTTTATTTTCATAATCTGATTTTCATAACAAGCATAACCGTAAACCTTTATTCTCTTTTATACACACAAGATTATTTCCAGATATAAATTTTCTAAATTTAGAAATTTGTTTATTCCAATTATTATTTACTGCAAATCCAAAATTCTTTTCTTTTACTTTTTTAACTAATTCATTTCCAACTTTTGAATCACATTTAATTACTCCCAATGAACTTTCAACAGCAGACCTCAACTCCAAATCATGATCTTTCCATTGGCCACCAACATATTTTGCACCTAGATTTAAAATATATTTTTCTTTAAAATTGAGATCCACACCAGCCAAATTAACAAAATTATTATCTTGAAGCTTATTTTTAAATTCTTTCTTAAACAAAAAGTTAATTTTCTTATTAAATTTTTTACATAGTCTGTTATAATAATGATCAAAAAACATTTAAGAACTACTCTTAAAATTGTACCAGTCATTTCGATTATTCAAATCAATCAAATGATTCAAACTTTTTAAATAACACCTTTTATCAAAGATTAAATATCCCTCAGCTGCAGTATGTCCTAGAATATTTTCAAATATAAAATTGCATAAAGAAAAAGAACCATTATGATTAATGATTGATTTTGGGGGTGCATTTTATTATGAAACATGTAAATTGATAGAGAAAATGTTACAAGAAATTCTTGGTTTTGGTATATATACAATACGTTCATCATTTGATTTCGTTGGTAAAATAAATAATGTTGTTATTGATAATTATGATGTAATTTGTACCTTTGATGTCAGTGAAACATATGGATCAATTGACAGAATGATTTCTTTTGAAATAATTAATAATGCATTAAAGTTAAAAAATGTTAATGTTAAAATAATAAAATTAATTGTTGAAACATTAAACTTTATTGATAGAAACATTTATGCAATTTTTAAGCAAGAATTTTATAAAATGAGTAATGGGTGGCCCATGGGCCTTCCTACAGTTGCCCAAATATGTAATATTGTTATATCTACATATGAAGAAAACATTTTAAAAAAGGAATATTATCAGAAAGATATTTTATACAATCGATACATTGATTATGTTTTTGTATGTGGAAAGCTGAATGCTATTAATGATTTGTTTAGTGAATTAAATAATATAAAGGGCTTAAAATGGATTAAAACAGATGAAAATTCAATGAGTGTTCAATTTTTAGATCTCAAGATTACTAAAAACAAGGATAAACTGGATTACTATATGACTCTTAAACCAATAGCAAAAAGAGGATATATTCCATATGAATCAAAAGTACCAATGTCACATAAAATGGCAGGTTTGAAATCCTTTTTATTTAGAAATGATAATCTTTGTAAATATGCATCAGATAAAACTAAAAATATTGAAATTTATTATAATGAATTGTTAAATGTTGGATACAAATATGATTGTGTTTATTATACTATTAAAAATTTTACTTCTAAATATAAAAATAATAATAATGTTAATTCTTCTGATAAAAAACTGTTGATATCAATACCATATATTTTGAATCAACAGGCAAGTTTCATTAAGAAAATTTATAAAGGAATATGCGATATTGCATTTTATGCACCACCTATATCAAATAAATTAATAAACAATTCAAAAGATAAAATTTTATTGACAAATAAAAATTGTATCATTTACAAATGGAAATGTAGGTGTGGCAGTGGATATATAGGTGAATTGAGGTGCACATTGGAAAAAAGAACGAAAGAGCACTTATTATTTAAAAGGGTTCAAAATACAAAACAATTTTAAAAATAACAATAATTTATCAGCTTCTATCTTTTATGACCATAATAAATCATGTATATATGGTTTTGATTTTAATTATAACAATGTAAAAATATTGGAAACTGAAAAAAATAATAATAAAAGGAAAATTAAAGAGGCGATGTTAATATTTAAATATAAGCAAGATTTAATTAATAGGCAAGCAGCAAACATTAAATTTTTGAAAAGGACAAAAAATATAATCATCACTTAGGTTAACCATCCCATAATTCTGTGATTCTAGTGTTTGCTGTCTTCCTATTGATTAAGTCTGGCTTGTATTTATATATTAGCATAGCTTCCTTTATTTTCCTTTTATTGTTATTTCTTCCAGTTTGCAATATTTTTACATTATTATAATTAAAACCATATATACATAATTTATCATGGTCATAAAAAATGGAAGCTGATACACTATTATTACCTTTGCAATTTTGTTTCATATTTTGAACCCTTTTTAACAACAGCAAGTGTTCTTTAGTTTTTTTCTCCAATGTACATCTCGATTAAAAAGGATTCAAAATATGAAACAAAATTGCAAAGGTAATAACGTATTAGCTTCCGTTTTTTACTACCATAATAAATCATATATATATGGTTTTAATTTCAATTATAATAATGTAAAAATATTTTAAACTGAAAGAAATAACAATAAAAGGAAAATAAAGGAAGCTATGCTAATATATAAATACAAACAAGACTTAATCAATAGGCAGGCAGCAAATATTAAGATCACAGAATTATGGGAAGGTTAACTTTTCAAAGAATTAGTTGACAAAGACTATGAGAATAATCGAAAGCGCTCCTAAGTGATGATTATATTTTTTGACTTTTTCAAAAATTTTTGATTACTGTATTTACTAATATTTAATTATAAGATTATGTATATTGCTTTGATGAAATATAGACATCGATTTATAATATTATTACATATATATATATCAAATAATGCATAAAGCTGAATGAAATCCATATAGTAATATAATACAACCCACTGCTACAATTTTAATGTACTATCTGTGTCTAAGAAAATCAAAATCTGAATCACACATCTTATATAAAAGGAAATAGAACACTCTATTAAATAAAAGGATTTCCTTTTATTTAAGGTGTGTTATTCAAATTTTGATTTAAAATGTGTGATTCAGATTTGGATTTTCAAACCACAGGTAGCACATTGAAATTGTAGCAGTTGATTGTATTATATTATTATATGGGTTTTATCGGGCTTTATATATTCTTTATTAATTTATCCTTATATAGTTATAATTGAAGTTTTTTTTTTCAAAGTATAAATTGATTATTTATTAATCATGCTTTGTATTTGATACATGTTATATGTTTGTATAATAGTTATTAAGATGTTAGTTTATTTAAATTGATGCTTGGTTTTTTTTTTTAAATAATCTTGAAATCAATTATATTTAACAACTTGCATCATATTAAATAAGAGGATTTCCTTTATCTAAGATACATGATTCAGAATTGGATTTTTAAACACAAGGTAGTGCTTTGAAACTGTAGAAGTTGGTTGTATTCTATTAATATATAATATGATCTATAGGGGATTTGAACACAGATTTTTAAGCACCCTTAAATTATCTCACTATCTGTCTGTGTTCAACTCTTCTATATTTACAATTAAGCTCCAGGTATATGAAGAAAGCCTGTATTTCAAATATTATATATATGATCTATTATACTGAAGAGAAATAAGTAACCATAAGCTAGAAACTTAAAACTTCTAAATATTCTTATCAGAAATTATAGTTTGACATTAAATATCAAGATTATGAAATGTTTATTTATGAAGCTTGAATATATTTGTAATCAATTTTAAGCTTTGTAATGCAGCATAATAAACTTCTCATAAAAAACTGGAGAAAAATATATAACTAATCAAATTAGCATATTACTTAATTATTACTTTAAGTGATCAAATTACAATGTTAAAATTCGTACATAATATTATATAAAGAAAGAAAATGTTATGAAACTTTGTGTATTCAAGAAAATTTAAACAAATGTGTAAACATGGTTAAAGGTCCAGCACAATTAGGGTGAAATGGGCATTGTTAGATTATTGGAAACTTTAGAGTTATAATAAAAAGAAAAGATTTTTTTAGTTTATTTTGTATATATATTATGGGGGAAGGGGAAGGTTTCTAATAAGTTTAATATATTTTATGTACATATATATATTTTACTAATTATATTTATTATAATGTAATGTAAATAATGTCCATTGGGTGGAATTATCGTAGGATAGTTGATCATGTGATTGTGTAAAAAGATTCCATTAAAAAATGAAAGCTGGATTGATATTATTTATTTATTTATAGTGAGTTGTCTGTTTCAATTTTGTTTTAAAGTGATTAGTTTTAATTTTATTTGATTACTATATATATATTTCTCTAAGTATAATGTATGATATTTTTAATGGGTGTTATAATGTGCACAGAGATTAGATAGGGATTATCTCCATGTATTATGAGATATTTATTGTGTTGCATTAAAAGATTTAGTACCGTATATATATATATGCATGTATGTGTATTTGATTGTGAATATATTCAAGCTTTAAAACCAAACATTCTGAAATCGTGATATTTCAATAGATAGTTAAGCTATTTTTGATATGGAAATATATAAAAATAGTATATTCAGTATATTTTAAATTAATAAATTAAAATATTGCTTTTAGAACTTAGTAAGGAATTTTTCTTATTTTAAAAATATACCTAGAATTTTATTTTGTTTAATAATTTATTTTTTAACAGCAGGTTTATCACATGATTTTCCATTTCTAGAACTGTATATTTTTTTCAATATTTTAAATTTGTTTCTAAAATAAGTTTTTTAAATCATATTCCAGAAAGCTCAAATTTTATTTACAATATGTTCAAAGGACTTTCAACAAACAACTAGAGAGTCATTTATTTGCAATTATTTAACAAAAACAATTATAAAGAAATAAATGACAGTTTATTGTCATCTTTCAACTTAAGAAATTGTCAGCTCAAATGATATCCTTGATTTCTCATTGTTTTTTATTGTTAACACTATTATTACCATAAAAATGTTCAAGTAATAAATAAATTAGGATATTCTGCTAATCAATATACAAATTTCATATGATGAATATATTAGTTTTCACTTTAGAGTTTGGGGACAAAAAGAAAACCCGTAATGTTTTTCTCTTTTTAGAATCTTGATAATTTTTGATTGAGATACCGATGATAGATTCTTAATCAGAACAAATATGTAACTTATGTCTCTGTAAATATTTATATTTATAGTGTCATCATTCTAAAAATTGTAAAATTGTCTAACAAAGTTGCAATTGGCAACAAGAAGTAGATGGCTTTAAAACATATTTTTAATTTTATGATGTAGACTGCCATTTGATGATTTTTCCATTAGTTGTCTATGATAGGTTACTTTCAAATAATAAAGATTGCATAAATTGGAAGAATGATGATTGGTCTTCCAATTGATTGCATATTAACTGATACACTGTTAAACTTTATAAAATATAATATTAATGCCATCTATATTCTTTGTTACTTTTTACAATGCTTTTTTACAATCCAAAATTGACAGTTTCGATTGCCCCAACAATCTTTTTCAGAACGTCTACTTATATTTCCAAAAGTGAAAATTCTGAAAAAGATTGTTAGGGTGATTGAAATAGGAGATTATAAAAAGGTATTGTAAAACGTAATAAAGAATATAGATGATATTAATATTATATGAATGCAATGAGATAAATTTTATAAAGTTAGAGAAAAAGAGAAAAGAAACATTCAATTTGTGATTAAATTTGCACTTTATTATGAAAACACAATTACTGGAAAAAGTTAATGAAGCCAGAACACTATAAGTAGAAAATGGATAGTAGCATTGTAAACATTGATAGTCCATCAGATGACAGCAACAAAATTAATTATTCAGTTCAATGGAGGATATTTAATTTAGTTTAATATTCTAAAAATTTCTTATTTTGATGAAATGATTAATTTTAATAAATACCTTTGAAAGGACAAACATTTTAAAATTGTCATGTGAGATTTTCATTCAAGAATTAGTAAAATATTTATAAGTTAAAATTATGGTGTGTAAGTTAGTATATGGATATTAAATAAAAAAAAAGATGTACAAAGTCTGAGAATTTGTAGAGAGAGGGGAAAAACTATATTATGATTAAAAAAATTCAGAGAAAATATATTCATGTGGCTAATAAAAAATATGAAATAAAAAACTATAATAAACTTAATTAACTTAATTCATTAATGATGTATAAAATAAGTATCCATTCAAAGCTAGTTAAATAAATGTTATTATAAAAACAGTAATATCATTTGATAAACTATCTTTCAAAATTATTTTGTGAATTAAATAAGAACTTAATTTTTTAAAAAAATATTTTAGAATTCAAAAATAGTTCAGATGTGAAGGAGGTCAGTAAAAAGATAACATACTTTACTGCAAAGAGCTAAACAAGGGGGGGGGTGAAATGAATTAAAAATAATTCATTAAAAAAATTGAACATAAAATTATACAGAAAAAAGTTGATTTTGCTTTTAAGAAAACATAACCATAAAATAATAAGAAAAACTGTAGAAGACATTAAAAATCCCAATGTTGTAAACAATCATTTTAGTATTAGTAAGAAATAATTAGAATACGTACTAAAAACAGAAATGGCGTCATAAAATATATGAAAAAATTATACAAAAAAAGTAAATAGTATTAATGAAAGGCAAATAAAGAAACACACAATAATAATAATATCAGTTGAAGTTCACACATTTTAGTTGAAGAAATAAAATAGGCAACTAAATTTATGGAAAGAAAAACTCCAGGAAATATGGAATTGTTGAAGATATTTTTAAAAAAATACATGAAAATTTAAGTTCATAGAAAAGTTTACACCAATACCTAAGTAATAAGGATATACCAAATTATAGCAGTATGATTTTTGACCATCCCTATGCCATTTACTGTAAAATTTAATAAGTAATAATTGATGCTAGATAATAGTGCTTATAAAATCCCTATCCTAGGTTGTCCTATTCAATATCCTCAGACTAATTTCAAGCTTATAGCTTTCTGACAGTAAGGAACTTTGAATTTTGGACCAGTGCACCTAGATCTTTAGGATCTAATGACCTTCCTTCCAGCACTTATCTTTTACATCTCTTTTATACTATCAAGCTATCAACCCAAACTAAATACCTATAAATGTTTTAATAGCAATATGCAAGCTAAAGTCATGTGATAGAGTCAGGTGATATTTGTTGGTTTATACAAAATCCTGGCCTAAGGATAGAAGTGACCACAGTTATCAAAAAATTGAGGACACTATAATATATAGAAAGTAAACTGCTTTCAGATATGTAGGATTATGCAAGCAAGTTGTCTTAGATTGAAAACATTTATGTGTATTTTAGTTTGGGCTGATAGCTGAATAATGCAACAGAGGAGTAAAAGATAGATGTTAGAAGAAGAGTACATTACATCCTAAAGATTCAAGTATTCATTCCTATATGTGTCTACATCCCTTTACATTTTTTTTTTATTTTATTTAAAATAGCCTTCAATTATTAGACTTACTCTTATATAATTATTTCAGATTTCTAATAGTTTTATTAAAATTTATGAGATATTATAAAGAAAGATTAGTTAAATAATATATATATAAATGATAATGGTTCATAAAATAAACTAAGATTTAAAAAGAAAAAGTATGGTAGATGAATTTGTTTGTTAAATATATTAAAAGTTAAAAAATATTCTATACATAAAAATATAAAAATTCTTAATGGATATTTAAGTGTTTCAGATACAATCAAGATATAGAATCACACCTTTTAAAATATTTAATAAATTCTTAAAAATTTGACTTGTTTGGATCAAAATATAGCAAAGGCAAGCAAAAATAAAGATTTTTTTTTTTTTTTAAAAAAATTCAAAACATTTTACATACAAAAGTTAAGGTAAAAAGATGCAAAATAATGAAGGAAATTTAATTTAATTCAACAAAAATATTTATTGATAATTAGTATAAATCATTTAATTTTTAAATTTCTATTTAATAAACAATAACAAAAAAAAATTATTAGTAAGTAGTATGAACTTTATCGCAAATCCAGGAGGATGGTCAATTTGGAGTTCTCTATTTCATAAGGCATCTTTTGAAAGGCCTTGAAATTAATTATAGAAAAGGGAATGTTTAATACAAGTATAAGATATATATTTAAGCTTTAGGTGTAATTAGAGACCCAGACTTTCAAGCTCCCTTCAGTCATCCACTCCATCTTATACAACCGATACAAATGACCACACATGGGTGAAAAAGATAAATGATCTCCAATCTACATATTTCGTGTTGAACCAGCAATCATCAGTTGGTCTGGGTCATCATTTCCCTGCACACATATATAATCAGTGCTCAGTTTATATTAATATAGAAAATCTTTAAACTTTAATGGACAAGCTTCAATCCCCTTTACTCTCCAACTCTTCAGCCATTCATATCATTGAAAATCAAATAAAACCTTTGTGAATGCCATATATTATTGTCATAACCATGTTGACGTTAAATCAATCTGACCTCTCATATGTAGAATCTTAATATGTTCATTTAAATACACAGAAGAGGGATGGGCAGAACACAGGCTGAATATGTAATATTTAAATACAAATATAATGTATATACTTAAGCTTTAAATATAATTAGAGGGGATTTGAACACAGACGAAAGCTCTCTTCACTCAGCCACTCTATCTTATACAACTGTTACACATGACTATATTCATGTGGAAAAGATAAATGATCTCCAATATACGTATTTCAAGCTGAAGCAGCAATTATCAGTTGGTTTGGATCATATCCCCCCTCCATATATATAATCAGTGTTCAATTTATATTAAGATAGCAAATTTTCAAACTTTAATGGACATTCTTCAATCCTCTTCATTCTCCAACTCTTCAGCCTTTTGATTCATTTGAAAATCTGATGGAATACTCAATGTCCTATGAATGCCAAATATTGTTGTTATACTCATGCATGTTGATCTTAAATCAATCTGACTCCTCATATTCAACCTGTATTATGTCCATCCCCCTTCTGTGTATTTAAATGGACATTTTAAGGTCTTACATATGAGGGTTCAAATTGACTTAAAGTCAAAATGAATTTAACAACAATATTTGGCATTTACATGGGTTTGAGAATCTCTTCTTCAAATTTTCAATAATGTGGATGGCTAAAGAGTTGGAGAATGTCTATTAAAGTTTGAAGATTTTCTGTCTTAATATAAACTGAGCACTGGTTTTATATATATATATATGTGTGTGTGTGTGTGTGTGTGTGTATAAGGCTGATGATCCAAATCAACTGGTGATTGCTAGTTCAGCACGAAATGCATATATTGAAGATCATTTATCTTTTTCACACATGTATTGGTTGTATAAGATGGAGTGGATGACTGAAGGGAGCTTGAAAATATGTGTTCAAATACTCTCTAATTACAACTAAAGCTTAAGTATATACATTATATAACTAAAGCTTAAGTATTCTGCCCATCTCTCTTCTGTGTACTTAAACGGACAATGAGAGATCAGATTGATTTAAAGTCAACATGGATTTGACTACAATATTTGGCATTCACAGGAGCTTTGAGTATTTCTATCTTCCGATTTTTAATGATATGGATGGATGAAGAGTTGGAGGGTAGAGAGGATTGAAGAGTATCCATTAAATTTGAAAGATTTACATTTAATATAAACCAAGTAATAATTATATGCATATGTGGGAGATGATGATCTGGACAACTGATTATTTTCTAGTTCAGCACAAAATATCTATATTGGAGATCATTTATTTTTTCACATATGTGGGGTCGGTCATGTGTATCAGTTGTATAAGATGGGGTGAATGGCTGAAGGGAGCTTGAACATCTGTGTTTCAGAAAGGGAAGCTCTGGCTATAGTATAGGCATTCTAAAGTTTCAACAATTTATATTGGGGTTTGAAATGATAATAGCCATCATCATTGAAGTCTTGAATTTCTGAATCACAGATATCTAACTAATAGCTGTTTGGTTTGGTGGAGTCTGTTTCTTAAGGGGTTCAATTATACTATCCAATATTTAAATGGTCTGAAAAAGAGACACAGATATTCTTATTTCAATCCTGTTGATCCAGTTTGACAATATCTAAATACAGATTAAATATATATAATAACCTTAGGGATATATATAGATGAGCCCATAGAAGCAAATTTACAACTGTTACCTGTAAGTCAATATGAAAACAAAGAGTTACAACAGCAAATTTATTATTTAGAACATGAAATTGATTGTCATAGCATGGAAAGTAATTTGGAGTAGAAGCCAAAGTAGAATCTATACATTTAATACAAAATGACAAACTACATTCATTGCTCCTTAAATATCTATTAATTTATTTTTTTGCATTTATGCATAATATAATTCTTATTCATCAATTTAAATATTTTTAATTTAATATCAAAATTCATCCAGCATTTCACAAACTTATGATGGAATATCACATCATAGACTACCACTGTTATCGAACTTTTAAGACTATATATCAAAATACACATTTGTAGTTGTCTACATAGTGAGACTAAAAAGGCCAACATTAATAAGAATTTAAAACACAATGATTCCATTCCTTTAAAAATTTTGATAACAATTCTTAGGAAGTATTTTGGGATTAAAGTGGAGAACTAAAGTAATAAAAATAAATGGAGAGTACTTAAATCCTGCAGATTTTTTCAGACCATGTGATTTATTTCATTTATTTAACTTATAAATTTTTGTTTATAACTAACTATTAAGAAGTATAATAAAGAGATCTGTAGAGATTCCAATCAGGATTGAGATCCACTAAGTGGCTCTATTACATCTTCCTATTCTTCCTTTACAAACATAGATTTTACATGTGTTAATTATATATTTCATTATTTGCACTTATCCACTTCTATATAGATTAGAAATTAAATTCCATTTTTGAATAAAATATGTAAAAATTACCTGGAATATTTTAATCCTGAATATGTTGATGAGAATTAAAGGTTGTCTAAAAAGATCATTATCAGGAATATTTCAATCCTGGATATGTTGATGAGAATTCAGTATTGTATAAAAAGATCAAATATAGCTGTCCTTATTGCTAAATCTGCAAAGATAAAATTATGTGGGTCTGTACAAGAAATCAATTTTTTACATCACAATTATTGGTTAAGCATCATATTTATATAATATAAATCGATGTCTGTATTTCTTGGAAGCAATATATGTAATCTTATAATTAAATATTAGTAAATACAGTAATCAAAAAATTTGAAAAAGACAAAAAATGTAATTGTCACTTAGTAGCACTTTCTTATCCTCTTACTATTAGATGCAGAAGTGTTTGGAAAAGGATGCAATTAAAGGAGAAATTGGATGGTCAAGTTTTTATATGAAAGATGCAAAAAGCAAAATTGAAAATATTCAATAGATTGCAGTTTGCAGATAATAAAAGAATAGCCAAAATAGTATTTAATTGGGTTATGAATATAAGGCAAGGCAACAAGATGGGTAAGAAAGTCAAGGTGATATGCAAAAGATTTGGATAAAGACTTTATGTCAGTATACTTATACAAAAGGTGGGATGATTGTGTTAGGAGAATCATCGAGTGTTATAGTGTTAAGGAATGGGATAGAAGAAGAGATAAAGTAATAAAGAAAAGAATAGGGAGTTGGAGAGATATAGAACTAGTATGGAGAATAAAAAGAGTTTAAATATTTATAGAAGTAAACAGAATATTGAGTGTGAGTTAATTTATAATAATAGCAAGGAAAATAGTTTACTGTTTAAGGCTCAAATGGGATCTTTAGCAATAAATGGAAAAATATGGGTGATTTAGTCTGAAAGTTGTATAACAAAGGCATGGAAAATATTAGGCATCTGTTAATTAAATGTAAATGCCTGAAAGAAGAAAGGGTACAAATAATAAAGTTGTGGAAGAATAAATATAAAATGATTATACAGAAAGTGGCTTAATGATTTTTATGCTGGGTTTGAGAAAAGAAAAGGGGGATTTAGATATAAAGGCCGTGGATTGACAAAGATTATGTTGTCAAAATGGGATGGAGCAGGATAGAGAAGAATATGGGAAAACTTAGGGTGGGGAATGGAAAGGGAAATCAAAATGGCTAACAAGTTTCTCTGGACATAGTTGCTGAGAAATTCCTGAATCTGTACAAGGAAGTCACAGTGTATCACATCACATCATCACATGTTTACTAATATTTAATTATAAGATTATATATATATATATATTGATTTGAGGCATATCTTAATAAAATGATGAAATTATATTTTGAGTTAATGATAAATACATATATGCTTTTTATAAATGTTGTGTGAAGATAATTTTTCTGGTATTTGATAGATGAATATACAATGAATGAGAAATTGCTGCTAGAGAATGGATTTGAGTAAACCATTAATTTTTTTTCATATAACAATATTTTTATATCCAAAAATTTAGTCCATATTTACTAATAGAATATTCTAATTGTAAGAAAATTATACTTAGTGTCATCAGAGTACTATGTAAGATAATTCCTAGATATTGTTTCAAATTTAATATTTGATAGATAAGAGAAATAAATTAGGCCAGGTTTAAAGTTACTCATAAATAACATAAGATAAAGATGCATTTTAGTCTATTAATGTAGAAGATTATATTTATTGTATATGTTTCTTATAAATGAAAAGTTGAGTGCTCTAAATTTATAATATTAGAAATAAGAATACAGTCTTTAAAAAAGTGCTTCCAAATTTTTAATATTTTTGTTAAGAGATTTTTCTATTTCTGAAAAGAGCCTCTTATGTGAAACAGATACATTTTCTATTTTCTGTTTCTGGATTATTCATTTGCTATGACTACATTAATTAGTATCTCTTAGATTTTTTTATTCAGACAGACTTTTTATTAGACAAATTAATGAATTTCTTGCATTTAAAGATTCTAAAACTTTTAGAAGACTATTTTTCTAAACATATTAATAAACTGAGATTATATTAGTTATGGGGTTATTGTTTTGTTTTTGTTTTTAAAAATTATTTTGAAAGCTCTTTTCAATAAGAGGTATTAAAGGTAAAACTTGTTCGTAGCCACTTTGTCTTGACTTAAATCTAACCTGTTCTAAAGGCAGATGGTTTTCAATTAATGCCACAGTTCTTGCCAACTGGTGTTTTTTATTTATTTAGGAAACACATAATAATGATAATTTTTTAAATAAGATTTATTTGATTTACAACTAAATTTTATTCCATGCCATTTTTCTGAGTAATTTCTGATATGAATAATGTTGTTGAATAAATTTTCCATCTACGCTCTGAGTTTAATTCTGATTTTGTTAAAACCCTTAATATTCTTGGAACATTTTATAATTTATGACAAATGCAAGTTCATGATTAAAAATAATGGATGCGATTCTATTAATATTCCTTTTAAGATATCCCCTATATTGACTCAGATTTGAGTGTTTTCATAAATGAATTAAGAAATATTATAAAAACTATCAGATGAAAGTAATAAAGAAAAACTGAAAATGAATATTAAAAAGACTAAATTAATGATATTCAAAGGCTTTTTTAAAATAATAAAAAAGTGATAGTAATGAATGGAAAAAAGTTAACAGCCATTAATACATATGGAAACATAATGGATGAAATTAATCATAAAATTAAACTTAAATTAAATGTTCTCTGAGGTAATAAATTGATATTAAAACGAAATATGTCTATGTTTAAAAAAAAAAATAAATAATAATAATAATAATAATAATAATAATAATAATAATAATAATAATAATAATAATAATAATAATAATAATAATAATAATAATAATAATAATAATAATAATAATAATAATAATAATAATAATAATAATTGTGTTTTATTAATGTAAACTTATGATTTGACATTTACACATTTAATAAAAAAATAAATAAATCAAAGAATAGATTTCAGACTACATAGTAAAGTATGAAAAAATGTATGTTGGGGTTAACAATAAGAAACTGAAAGCAAAGTAGTAGGATGAGAGAATAAACAGGTATTATTTGCTCATCATTATAGAAATAAACAGACTGAAATTAAACAGAACTGAATATGATATTAGGAAAAATGACAATAGATATATAACTAAAGTCTTAAATTTTATTCAAAAGATTATTTAAAGTTTTAAAAAAGTAGTCAATATGTGATTTATGAATTTGAAAAAAAGTATTTGAAACGAATTTAAGAATAGAATCTAAGTATCCAAAAAACTAGATTAAACTCAGGGTCTTTTATGTTGTGGATAGATAATAATTGACGTAAAAATGGTGAAACATTTATTTTTTCAATTGCTATTTAGTCTAAAAGACTACCGAAGAGAAAAAAAAAACACATTTAAAAAATACTAAACAGAATAAAAGTAGTGATCTTTAAAATAATTATAGAAAAATTATAAAAAAGTTCAAAAGTTCTTAACTTTTTTTTAAATATAGAAATGTTATTTTACTTAATAGCCAATAGATTTAAATCTTTTCAGAAATCATCATCATCACTATTTTCAACACTGTCAATTCCCTGCAGGATGAAGGTCCCTCATGTTTAATTCATCTTCTCCACATTATTCAACACACTTCATTATTTCATCCATTAATTTCACATGTGATCTCTTTTTAGGATTTTACACTCTCTTGAATCTAGTTTAAGATTTTAACTGTCCATCTATTATCATTTCTTCTAGCGATATGTCCAGGCCAACTCTCCTTCAGTCTATAAATAAAGTGAACAAATTCATTTGAGTAATCGGATATATTTTTAAAAAAATATTCTAAATTTGCAAAAGAAAATTAGAGAGAAGTTAAAGTAAAATGTTTAATCAAGGTTGACTTTAGAAGAAGTATTTATATATAATCAGCATAGTAAAAAAAGTGGATAATTTAATCTTCTTTCACTGCATGAAAAGTTCTTTATTTTCTTTTTTACTTCGAACTAAAATTAATTTAAAACTTACACTTGTCGGATTAATACAATAATATCTGGCCAAAGAAATTGATTGTCATCAGTGGGATCATTAATCTGCTAACCATGGAAGTCTAAATATCCCTATTGTCTACATTTGAATCATCTAGTAGACTATCTTTGTAAAACATGAAATGTTCACATGAGGGCATAAGGAAAATGTCAGGCAACCAATGTGGAGACTTTCAGAATGAGCCATTCAGAAGTTGCAATGAGAAATCCACATCTGCATGGAGGAAATCACCTAAAATATGAGCCATGATCTGTGAAGGACTCTGTTGATTCACCAAACATAATTTAATTGATCAATTCATGAAATTATGTTTGTTATATGTTATGATTTTTTGTTTTTAAATATCTATGTACACATTACTATTTTTTTTTTTTTGTTTTGTTTATTATTTTATTCTTATTCAGAACGTGAAATCTGCCAATTCAACATTTTAGAACAAATCATTTTGAGAAAGCTTGAAAGAAATAGGGAGAGAAGATTAATTTTAGTTTGGATTTTTTTTTAATAATAAAATTTAGGTTCAATCCCTTTCCTTAATACTTGACTTTTGTTCATTACTATAATCAATTACCTGAGACTTGAGGTACGAATTTCATTTTTAGAACATTAATTTTTGCACACTTTGACAGAACAGAATTTTGTTATTTGCTTATCTAACACTTGTTATTTAGATTTTATTCAGTGTAAATGATTAATTTTATGAATGAATCTACTTTCCTATCATGTGAAGAGTTACATTTAACTTGTCAAAGGAAAGAGGGGGTCTCCAGATAAATCAATATTCGATCAGTGGAATCAGATTGCAATATAAATCAATGTATATGTCAAATATAAATATAACTTAGCTTGTTAGATCTGAGTTTAGATAGTTTGATCCGAGTTTACTAAAACAATTGTGTTAAGATTTTTGTTTTTCTTATCATTGCTTTGTATATAAAAATGCCTTTAGTATGAATAATGGGTAGGTAATTATAGATTATTAACTTGTGGAAATAATAGACCTTTATCAATGACAGTTAAACTACATGCATTTCCTTTTTTTTTATCCACCTTTATAAATATTGTCTAAACATTGGATTATTGCAATTTTTTATTAATGTTCTCATAATTTTTATTATGTTATAAAATAAATGTTATAAAACTTATTGAAATGATATAGTCTCTTTAGTTTATTAAGCCATTCCTTGCATTCATCAACAAAGCCGATGCCTTATGTATATACACACACATCGTATTATTTTACATATATATTGGCAAACTAATTATTAGAGATTTCAGGTAAATGTAGTTCATTAACAATAACTTTGATAAAATAATCCAATTATTAGTATGCATAGATATATTCCTGTCAATGGAGTCAAAGGCAAATTTTCCCTGAATTCGAACTCTGGTAACAGAACCAAAAGAGGGGGTGAGATGTAGGTGAACTGACCCAAATTTAATCTAAATTTAATAAATGAGTGTTGAAATGGTCTATTGAAAGAGGGTGAAATCATAGATTATGTGCTTCATCATATTGTCTCCAGCATCCTACCCAAAGACCCTAGGTCCGACTGTAGTTAGATACAACTTTCTCTTTCAAAATCATTGACCGGACCGTTACAATATTTTAATGATCTAATGCTTTACTCATATGCTTTTTTCAATCATGAATGTTTCAATAACTTGAAAATTATTAATAACTCTGATAAATTTTTGAATTTTTGATATTTCAAAGCATTAATATAAAAATGGCTAAGATGTCATATTTATTTTCAGATATAAAAATAAAAAATTGCCAAAGAAATATAATGTAATAATAAAATGTTGAATCTGATAAACTATTAGAGATATTATTGCTTTTGTTTATAAGATATTTGTAGGAAGCATAAATAAGGCATTTGATTTAATTATTACATAAACAAACAAGAAACAGAAAGTTTAAAAAATTATAGTCTAATTGTTATACATTCTCTACAAACTTTCATAAAAGAAAGCTATATTTTACCTTGATTATTGGTATTAGTAAATAAGATAACTCTGAAATGAATGAAAATAAACTTTAATTAAAGTAGACTTTATAGATATTACTTGATAAAAGTAGTTTGTGGTAGTTTTCCATCTACTTAACACTATATCTTTAGTTTTGCCATGTACTTAACACTATAACTTTTAGCTATCTTTACATTAATGCTTTCAAAGATCAAAAAATTGAAAATTCTATCAGAGTTATTAAAAAATTTCAAGTTATTGAACTATTCATGATTATCAAAAGAATATGCCAGGATTATAGGATTTCTGAAATGGTTTAAAATATTGTGGTGATATCTTAACTTCAAAATAATTGCATTTTTTTTTTTTAGAAAACATATGGATCCATGCAGTTGAGTCATTTAGATGTTTAAAATGTTTTTATTTTTACAGACTATAACCTGCAATAAGTTTGTGAATATCATTGTTATCCATTATAGAATAGATTGTTTTCAGTCATAGATGAATATTTATTAGAAAATCAGTATGGTTTTAAAGAACCAAAAAGCATTATAGAGATTTTTTTGCCAAAAAATGCAAAAAAAATGTTAGAAGATATGATTTGTACCTTGTTTTTATTGACTTAATAATAATAATATTTACTTATTAATCAAAAAAATTATTGGCAATGTTTTAAAATAGCAGATCATCCATCAAAGTTTATTAATAGTATAATATGGTTACACACTAGTAAAAGAATAATTGTTAATGCTGATATTGGGAAATAAGACATTTGAAATGAAAACTGGTTATCAAATAACTTCTAGATTGTTTTTAATTTTTATGGTATTTGAATCAGTTATTATTAATTTCATAAATTAGGATCAAGATTTAATATAGATTTGTTTACACTGTTATTAACTTGATTTATTAAAAGTAAAAGAGGTATTTGACTTTTTGCTTTTAGTTTTATAATCTGCTGATAATTTTGTTGTCAATGCTAATTCATAATATGATCTATATTAATCATTTGAATGAAAACTATAAATGATATGTTTTAGTAATTGATATTCAAAAACGTAAGTATCAAAATGAAAATGTGGATCAGTTTAAATGTATTAGTAATTTTGGTTTGGTCAAGGGTTATTTTTATATGTTGAAATACAGAATTGACTCCAGTGTGTAGATTGACTATTTTACCATTATGATATAAACACATTTGAGTTAGCTGAATAAAAAGTAGTTGTTATATCATATTAAATATATATAATCTTACTGACACAATATGAAATTATTGTGAAGTTTTTAATTAAAGTTCCAGAATCACTAGGCTAATAAGTATATTTTCTAGCTTCTTAGATGGTTGCTACAAATATATATTTATGTGATAATATAAAAATACATAACTTTCTGAAAATATTTTATGATTATTCTTAAACATGTTTTTAAAATAGAAAATACAGAGTCTATTTGTGTCATGAACATCTGTTGAAGGTAGAATATAATAAAAATATACAATTTTGTTGAAGTCTTTTAGAAAAAAATATATACATATAAATAGACTAAAGAACTAGAATGTAATGTATATGGATGTATTTGTGTTTCACATGTGGGTTTGTATAATATTGCAAAACTTTTGTTTAACTGGATTTTTTGAGCTAGAATAGCCTTACTTGTTTGTCCATTCTATTGATTTGTCATTTTTCTGACTGGACTCCTAATTTATATATTAAGAAAGAGAATACTTTGATTTTCTTAAGAATAAGCTAAAGATAGAATAATTTAGAAAAGCTTATATGGAATAACTCATAGCAACTATCTATGAGCAGAATCCCAATGATGATGATGAAATGGACATCCACATATATATATACTGATAAGACAAGTTTTTACTCATAAATAAAACTTTGACATAAAATATTATCAAGCAATATACAATAATAAAACTTTAATTAAACTAATTTATAGCATAAGTGCTGCCATGTTTGTTGTAACTTTGATTTAGTTTCATGATAATAAACTTTTATATATAAAATAAATAGTAAAATGAGTTTTTTAAAGTGGTTTTGAGATTAGATTTCATCTATCTATCTATATAACCCATGATAGTTTTAAAAAAAAAATTGTTTCCTAAAAGTTTGTCACATAAATTAATTATAATTAGCTTAAAACATTTTCCAGAAATGGACACTATATTTTTTTTTTTAAATTATTGTTACTTAAAACCTTATTCAATGAAAATCCACCAAGAAGTCATATATTTTTGATATATTTCTAATAAATTATTATAAAAGTTGAAATGTTTTTATAAATCAGTTTTCATTCAACATATGAATTTATAGCAGGAATAATTGGGAAATCACTTCATTAAATTTTTTTGGTATTATTTGAATGAATTAACAAAGCTATTTTGAATAAGAGTTCTGCCATATTAAGAATGATTCAACAATGAAATTATTATCCTTTGTCTTATTATAATCTTTGTGTCTTTAAGGCGGTACTCATCTTATAGCTAAAGACACCGTTCTGAGGCACGGTTTTCACGCCAAAACACATTAAAATGCTGTTTCCATGGCTGACACGTTCGAACCCGCATTTTCTACAATACTTTTTTGTTGTACTACAGAATGCAGGTTGCCATGTCGCATCACAGTACAGCATGTATATCGCTAAGCAGCAATTACATTTTATGAATTCGCACAATTTATAAAATAATTACGGCTGGATGAGAGAGTTTATATTTGAATTGTATTGAAATGTTGTTTTCATTGGATTTTTTTTTATTTTAAACTATTGAAATGTTCAGATGTTTTAAAATAATAATTATAAGACTTTTTACAACGTACTGTATTGAAGTTTTATTTGGGTAAATGTTAAATATCTATGTTTTTATTGAGTTG
Organism: Epiperipatus broadwayi; assembly: GCA_028023455.1. NCBI lineage: Eukaryota > Metazoa > Onychophora > Udeonychophora > Euonychophora > Peripatidae > Epiperipatus > Epiperipatus broadwayi. The sequence continues at coordinate 30,664 of JAQFVV010013615.1, read as the reverse complement.
AAATTAGGTAACGTGTCAAGTAATGTAAGTTAGTAACAGTCATGAGACAAAGAAGATTCTACCATCTGTATATTTTTGAAGTAAAAAAGAGTGGTATGAGAAAAATATCCAGTAAGAAAAGTCCAAATGTACAGATTTTTTTGTAAATTTAATAAAAAGCAAATATTATAAACATATTTAGTAAGTAAAGAAGACATTTGTTTGTTGTTTAAAAAAATTTGAGTTTCTTTCTTCTGTCCGAGTACACTTACGATTTTGAATTTTTTTATTTTAGCATTACAAACAAACAGAATACTAACCCTAAAACTAACCCTAAACCTAACCCTAAAACTAACCCTAAACCTAACCCTAAACTAACCCTAAGCCTAACCCTAAACTAACCCTAAATCTAACTGTAACAACTTTTACTTTTATTATGATTATAATTTTTTAGTTAAACAACAACAAAAAAAGTCGTAACACAAGTAAAAAAATAACTGATAGAAAATTGATATAAAAAAAGCCGTAACGCAAGTGAAAATATAACTGATAGAAAATTGATTAAAAAAAACCGTAACACAAGTAAAAAAATATCCGATAGAAAATTAATAAAAAAAAGCCATATCACAATTTAAAAAGTATACGATATAAAAAACACAAATCAAATTGTAATTTGTTGATTTTATTTTACATTTATTATTATCATTTAAATTGTATACGTTAATAAAAAATAATATTTTAAAAAGACGATTTTGTTTTGTTTTTATTTTCGCATTACAAAAAAGCACAGAAAAATTATTAAAATCAACGGCCCGTGAATGTTCATATTTTATAGTTTTAGCGTGAAAACGACGCCATCCTATGGCATCTTTATCTATAATACAAGCACCTTTAATGCTATATGCTGCTGAAAACTTAAACATTAAATATAATTTTATATACTTATTTTTATATATAGTGATATTCCACATCAGTAACATTTGATTTCAAACCATGACACAAAAATTAAAATTTATGAATGATAGAAATTTGTATTATGGTAACATACTTTTTAACATTCTTTCATATACACGTGTATAGGTAACTGTGCATAATGTATATATATATATATATATAGAAAATGTGTATAGCACACACATATATATATATATTATGTACATACTGCATATTCATTGTGAGCTAAAAAGTTAAAGTACAAAAAAATAAAATTTATTTTGTATTAATTTCTAGTTTTTAAAATTTTTTGAATTATAAGTAACCAAACTGTATAGGTATGAATATCATGGGGGGGGGGGGTGCTGTAAAAAAAATTTTTAATGAAAAAAAAATTAAAATAATTAAAAAACATATTAATTGGGCTTATTAATTTAGAAATAATTATTTAAATATCTCTTGTTTCTTTTTTAAATTTTATTTTTAAATAGGTGTATTATTTACTACAATGTATTTATTTATGTATTTTAATATGTATGTATTCAAGATTAAATTTTAAAAATGTGATTTATGTTAGCTTTTTCTAAAATAGTAGTGTCTGATGGACATTAAAATATAAAGGGCCTCTTAAATTTTTGCCTGATGATACGAATTGCCAACCAATAGAAAATTAAAATAGCAAGGCAAATTCTACTATTAAGTATCTTATTATTTATCTATTTCAGTCTCTCTTCATTTAGGTCTAGATATTCTCAATCTTTTTACATTTAATTACGACCATTTTTCCCTGGAATAAAGATTGGGTCTTATTTTTTTTTTTTTTTGCTGCAAAAGACATATTAGGGCTTATTTTCAGGGGATGTCTCATTTTTCATGTACAAAAATATACATTTATTTACATACAAAAATCTACATTTATTCAAAATCTCAACTCAACCTCCCAAATATGTTTTTTCAGCAACATCCTCTGTGAATATTTGAATTTTCAGCTAACAATATACACTGGTAGATTTACATTTATTTAAGTACAAAACTTGTTTGGGTCTAAAAGCAATCATGATCAAACTCTAAAACTAAGTTAAGCATTCTAAATCTAACTATTAAATATATATAAAATAAGTAAATGAAATTATATAAATGAACTTATAAATTGTTTTATATATTGGCTTGCGGTAGGTACAATTTTAGAAGTTTGTTAAATTATTCATGAAGTCAATAAATAGGTTATCTTAAGTTCAAGATTCGGTTGAGAGGAAATTGTTTTTCTATGCCAATAGAATTATTTTTGTTGGAAATGTTCAATGGGAAAATACCTAAATAGAATTATAATTTACATTTTGATTTATTTAAAGCATTAATGCCAATAATATTATTTATATAAATAAATTTATTATTTTATAATTTAATACAAACATTATGTGCTTCAACAAATGAACATAAAACTGTTAATCTGACTGATGAGCTTAACTAGGGCTTATATTTGGGGTAGGACTTATATTACATTACAAGCATCTTGAAAAATCATGCTAGGGCTTATTTTTCTGGTTAGGTCTTATTTTTCAGGAAACATGGTACTACATTTTCAGCAAAATATCAATTGCAAACATGAGTTTATATTAGTTTATATGGAAATATTAACAAAATAAATTATGGATATAATTTATTTATGCATATAATTTATTGATTATATAAATACATATTTTACTCTGCTGGAAACTTAAACAAATATTAAATGAAAAATCAATATAATAATGTTTTGAGAAAATACAAATATAATTTATATACCAGGAATTTATATGTAATTAGAGGATTTGAAGACAGACTTTCAAGCTCCCTTCATCCATCCACTCTATCTCATATAACCAATACACATGATACACACACTCAGCAGAGAATATATATATTGGAGATCATTTATCTTTTTCACATCTGTATGATTATGTGTATTGGTTGTATGAGTTAGAGTGGATGGCTGAAGGGAACTTGAAAGTCTGTGCTCAAATCCCCTATAATTTAATATAATAATTAGAAAAAATATTGATTAGTTACCCACCTTTTTTTCTTTCATCAAAATTTATTTTTAAAAACTGTTGCAAACATTATCTCAGCTGATTTAGGGTTTTATTTTATTTTTGTTTCTTAAATTTTGAAAGAAAATATTTTGCTAAATATTATAACAAGTAAAAGATTTTTTTGATTTAAAAAAAAAACCTGATCAAAAGACATATCAATAAGTAATTAATTTTTAAGATGTATTAAAGATATGTAACAAATTAAAACTTCATTTTTAGTATAAAAAAAATAATGTTTTTTTTCTTCGCTTAAATCAGGAGTGCGCAATTGTTTTGGCTCAAGGGCCACAGAGGTTGGTGGAGGGCCACTTTGTGCAAGTGAAGGTTAGCGGAGGCCGCACCTTTTTTTCATGACACAATAAACACACTGCTTTATTCCCTGTATTACCAAAGAAATATTTGTTTGTCCTTTCTTCATTAAACACATGACATTTATCACCGATTTTACATTTTTTTGGAGCGCTCATGGTTTCACTAAAGTTGGAAATGTATATATTTGCTAATGCAAAGACAAAATTGAAATTAACCAGATCAACTGGAAAAGCACTGCACATTCTATCTACACTGTGCATGTGTATTGACATGGTCATTCTACTGGAAAATCCGAGATGAATCTTCAGTTGCACACAGAAAGGAAATCTCAGTTCAAGGTGGTTTTTTCTGATTGTCTTGGAGGGCCACATAAAAACTCTTAGTGGGCCACATGTGGCTCTTGGGCCGCTATTTTCCCACCCCTGGCTTAAATAATTCATGTAGATAAAAGATAACACACTTTTAGACTAACTTGTCATGGCTCGAAAAGATTTCAATTACTTTTTTCTCAATTCCATTTTAGATTCTTTGCATTTAAATATGTTTATCCCAATTTTTTTTACTTGATTTTAAATAATGGAGCAATTTTTGTTTTTATTCCATCATTGCTTAAAATTTCAGCTAACATTGCACACTGAGGTAGTTAATTATGTATTATCAATGTTTAATAAATCATACTTAATGTTCTCTGAACAACATTTATGGTTGATAGATTTTCTGCATTTTTTTATTCACTTGTAAGTAATTTCCACTTCAACAGTGTTTTCTAGATTCATGTAATTCTTCATCATTAACAGGTTTTTATTTTAAAAATTCAAATAATTTAATCGGATTCTTCATTTTAAAAACATGAATTGAAAATGTCAATACACAAAAATGATCACTACTAAAATATTTCATAATAACTACTACAATTAAAGCACATATCATTGGTAGTAGTCATATATTTAATCATAACCATAGGATTGAAGTGAGACACAATTTTTATATAATCTGTCAGGGTTAATGGAGGAGAAGAAATGTATCAAGTAAAAATAGCTATTTAAATAAATACAAAATAATTTCTCATTCATTTAATTAAAATATCACATATAATAAATATAAAATCTCTAAAAACATAAGATCAAAGTAAAGTCTAAGCAGTTAGTATGAAATCAATAATGCAGCTTGTACCTGGTGGCCGATTCTGGAACACAAGATTCGTGGATCATAGCCCAGTTGTGACATTTCTAATGCTCAAACTTCTTACGATCTTTTGAACAATAAACCACTCAATTAGTTTTATTTAATAATGCTGTCATAGACCACGTGATCATGTTCTAGTAACCACAGATTGAGAATCACTGAGTTAAAGTATGAGTTAAATAAGTATTTACTTATTCATTTATAGTAAAATTTCTACTGCTATTTAAATTCTACTAAATAAATTGTATTCATTTCTCTAAATTTCTTTTTTTTAATTTAGTTTTTTAAAATTAGTTTAGCTGAAAGATTGAATTAAGTTCAGCAGCTGAAATGAATTAGATATTTGTCATATGAAGTAATTGATTACGAATGTATTAAAACATTTGTATCTAAAAAAATACAATTTTTTAGCTGCCTTTTTTATATATATAAAAAACATATTATAAATACTAGCTTAAGTAAAGAAATCATCATTTGAAAGTTAAATATATAAATTGATCTATTTAAGAAAAAAACCCTCAAATATATTAAATTAAATATTCTTGACATATGAAAGATAGTGATTTGTAAAATTAAGTTTAAAAAATTATGCCATATCAATTATAGTATATGTTATATTCTTGACCTAAGAGCAGATTGAAGTAATTAGGCAATAGGGTGCAGTGGCCAAGTTGTTACATCTTTTTATCTGTTCTAATTTGCCATTATTTGCTATCTGCTAACATACTTTATTCTATTACCATATCTTAAATTTAAAACAATACATCATTAAGTAGTAATTGTTAAATTGTAAGTAACCTATTCATTCAGTATACTGAATGTTTACTATAGTAAACAAAGGGTTTTAAAATTTAGGATTTTCAATATATATTCATCCCCATTTCATTTCAAATAACTGATACATATACCACTCACATATGAAAAAAATAAATGATCCCAATATATCATGCAGAACCAGCACTCATCAATTGGGCTACACCATAATCTTCCACACAATTATACAATCAATGCTTAGCTTATATTAAGATAGCAATTCTTTAAACTTTAATGAACATGCTTCAATCTTCTTATCTTTCCAGCAATTCAATAGTACATTTCATTGAAAAACAAACAATGGAATAATCAAAGCCCTTAATGGGTTTGATATTGTAATTATACTTTTGTAGCCATTACATCACCCTAACCCCTCATTTATTGATCCATTATGTATTCATTTTATATTAATGGAAGAGGGATGGGCTGAACTTATACTATAATGTAACCTATTTTCAAGGAATATGTAATTAATCTATTTATTCAGTGTACCAAATGTTTACTATAGAAATAGAGAAATTTGAATTTTTCAACCTATATTCATCCTCCACTCCATCTCAAACAACCGATATCCATAACCACACACATGGGAAGAAGATAAATGATCTCCAATATACTTTTTCCATGCAGAATCAGCACTCATAAGTTGGGTTAGAGAATAATCTTCCACACACATATACAATCAATACTCAGCTTATATTAGGATAGCAATTCTTTAAATTTAATGAACAGGCTTCAATCTTCTTACTTTTTCAACAATTCAACTGTTCATGTCATTAAAAAACCAATGATGGAAATCTCAAAGTCCTTGGTGAATTTGATATTGTAGTCATACCCATGTAGACATTATATCAATCTAGCCCTTCACTTTATTAGTAAAATTTTAAAATTAGCTTTAATCTTAGAAAAACTCAAATATTTTATTCCAAAAAAAGTATAGCTTATGAAAATATTTTATTTAAGAACATTTTTATTCTGTTGATATTCCCAATTTAGACAATAATATATATGGTTTTAAAATTATTTTTTGTTGAAAGCTATACATAAAAACAGTAGGTAGTTAAAGCATTTTTTAAAGAAGTTCCCTGCATGCCAAAAGATTTTTGACCTCCTTCTCAAAATAAACATAAAACGGAAGATACTTTTTACCAGGAACTCCACTCATGAAATATTGAAATTTAATAGTTTTTCATTCTTATTTTATCCATAGCTAAGAATATCTAGATAACCATTTTTGAGGATAGTAAATTGGGATCACTGTGGCTCTGCTAGAAAAAATAATACTAAATCAATATTTAGATCCTGAAATAATAAAAATTTTATCCAGTCAGGATTTGAATCTTAGCTCATGAAAAGGCTAGCAGATAATCTAACCATCATGCCATAAAGACCTTTCAAATAAAAATGTTACTGAGAGAAAAAAATATTTTTTTTATCAATATTATTTGGTAAAGCAAAATAAAATCATTATTATTTAAAATTAAAGGAATTATTCTTCACTCTTCGTTGCTCTTCAAAAATATTTTATATTTTAAAATATGAGCTTTTTGTGTAATGAGTCATTAAGAATTACTTTTTCTTTAATTGTTCAATTGAAAAAAAAAATTAAACATTTCAAGTTTAAAATATTAATCTCATCATATTAGCACAGTAATTTTAATTAAAAATTTAAGAATTATTAGTTTTTTTTTTCTTTTTAAAACTTATTTTTTTAAAAAGTATAAATTATTACTTCTTTTTTTTAGGTTAGTAAATGAATTAATTTTTTAAATATCCAAAGCTTTTATAACAATAATTTTTTAAAATATAAAGAAAATATTTATTTTACTTTTAAAAAAATACAAATAAATAAAAAGTATAACAATCTTCACGTGACCCATTGCAAAATCAAAGGCTTTCGAACTGCCCTTAATGGTAATAGAAAAAGCATTACAAGGTTCCTCAATTACAGGGATGTGAGGATTAAAGATGTATTTTTTTTTGATAAGTCTATTACTAAAAAGAGTTCGATTAAAAATAAGCAAAAATTATTTCTGCCATATTCTGTACCATGCATTTGTCAAAAACAGCCTACTACCCTCTTCGTTTTTCAGTTGCTCAAAGACATCTATCTACGTCATTGCTGCTCATTCTAGTCTTTTTTTTTTACACTAAGCTTTCTGTACATCATCTTATGTTATAACCAAAATATGATAACTTCATTCTGGCTATGTTGGTTTTAGACAAATATTAAGGTCTGATATAATTAAATATCCTCACATCCATTTTCCTTGCTGTCTATAGAATATTTAAATTATCATTACAAATGTTACTCTTCAAAAGCATTCTTTTTTGCCTAACTTCACATTCATACAAAATTAAAGAAAACATATATCTTAAACAATTTTAATTTATGTTTTTAAAGAAATGTCTGTAAAAATCATGAGATTTTTCATTGCAACTCCGCCCATTATTATAGTCTTTGGTGAATTTGTGTTTATTAGATCCTATAATGTTGATCAGATAAATATAAAGTCTTTTATATAAAATAATTGAAAGTTTTATTGTTTGAGAGTTCATAAAAATTTCAAGCACTAAGGGTGATGAAATGCAAGTATGATTCATGAATCTTGAATTCCAGATCACCATTTTGTCATTATATCCCATCAGGCAAAAAAAAGTCTTTCAGTAAAATAGGTTTCATAAAAATTGATTTCAAATTTTTATTTCTTTATCAAACTTGTTTTAAATTATATATTTTCCTTTCATTCAGACAATGTCTATTTGTGAAATTATAATGAATAAAATACCTAAGCATATATTCAATAGATTTTTTTTTTTTTTTTAATTTTTTTTTTAGTTCTTTTATTTAATAAATGTAAAATTAAATCTGCTTTATTTCTGATATGACATTTGATTCACATTCAAAATATCAACCTGGAAAATAAGAGATATCTTTATCATACCTAATTAATTTCATTGATACTGCCTTATTCAGTCAGAAGTGGGACTGTGGTCTTTATTTTTTCTTAATTGGTATTATAATCATAAGACTTAAATGCCATTAAAAACATTTTTGGATGATACAAATTTAAAGATGGTGAAAATGAAATCATAGTTCTACACTCTAGTCTTTTGATCTAATAATTATTTATTATTGTGGTATTACTTATAGGAATAGATAGTTCAGTTTTTTAAAAAAACCTACTGCAGAGCAAAGGCCTAATTCAGTAGCATCTTATGGAGAGTTATTTGAAAAAGACCATTGCTCATTAAATTTTCTAGTGAGTAGTGAGGCTTTAGCATTTTTTCAATCTTGTTTAAGTTCTAATTAAAATATCTAGATATCTAGATATTGATCATGTTTGGATAATTAGTTAAGTAGGTTATGAGCCATCTGCCTCTCCCTCCTCCAAATTCTAAGACTTGGTTAGAACTTGAAAAAATATTGAAGTTTGTCCAGTTGCATCCAAAACTAGATTGTAGATATGGCAAAAAGATTAATATCTTTGCCCTAAGAAGTTTTTGCTGTTATTTATATCTTATAAATTAGATTAGTTTCTCTATCGAATTTTTGTCAAATATTTATAACAAAACATAATGGATTATTTGTGAAATATTTTAGTTGCTCCAATAGAATTGAATTTTATTAATTTTAAAAATTATACCATATGCTGATAAAACGAGTTGTAATACCTAGATTTTAATGAATCAATAAAAAAATTTATATGTACTTTATATTAAAGCAATAAAAATTATTTATATCATAAGATTTTTTGCATACTAAATATTTTATTCTGACTACTTTGTTAGTCTACTTTAAGTCTTATTAATTCTCATAGATTTATTTAAATTTATTAATATCTATAAAAAAAAATAAGGATTTATATTTACAATTACTTGGATATTCATCATGATGTGTGGATATGTGTGTGCTATATAAGATAACTGAAGTTTTAAGGATATATTTAGCAAACCATATTTTCCTAATATTTACTTTATAAACGTATTTAATCATCAAGATAAGAATTACACAGAGGCAAAACTCTCCATATAGTCAGCACCACTCAGTGCAAGCCGGAGTAATCATGGATGCAGGAAGTTTGTGTATAAAATCCCTATCTAGTGCCTACTCATCCAATATCCCCAGACAAGTTCTAGCTTGTGGCTTTCATCAGTGAATGGCGCTACTGTATGGGGAGTTTTGCATCTGTGAAACAGCTTGTGTAAGCATAAAGAATGTTGATCATGTGATATTTGAAGGTAAGAATTAATAAGGATGATTACACATATATTCATAATCAAACACAAACATGCATATATATATATATGGGAGTAATATAAGAACTTTAAATAAAATTTATCATTAGTAAACTATAATGGTACAGAATGGTGACAGTGCACAATTAATTACTAAGGAAAGAAAAAGCAAGAGAACTATATTCTTTTATTTTAAATATATATTTACCTAAGATGGATAAAGTTTTAATCAAATAATTATCTATCTATAAATATATTGTAACAAAGATATTTATACAATTTTAATTTTAAAAACTGAATTTTTTTAACATGTCTTTACTTTTTTATTACTAGTTTGTTTTAAAAATTTTCTCCTTTCACAACTGTGGTATTTGATATCCTACAGCGATAAAAATATCCACAATAAGACTTTATTAATTCTTAATTCAATTGCACAATATTCAATCCATTATCATTTTTTTTGTAATTGAATTAATCTATAATTTCAAATATTATTTTACTCATTTGACATTAGGCATTTCCCCCTCCTTCTCATTTTAAATTTACAATTATATTTATAAATGATAAACAAAGCAAAACTCTCCATACAGTATTGCCACCTGTGCTAAACAGAGTAATCAATGGATGCCAGAAGGCTTGTGCATAAAATCCCTATCTAATGCCTACTCATCCAATATCCCCAGACTAGTTTCTGGCTTGTGGCCTTTGTCAGTGAAAAGCTTTGGATCTGAGAGCACTGCATCTAGATCCTAAGATCTAGATGCAGTGCTCTCAGATCTCAGATTCAAAGCTCCTCACTGACAAAGGCCACAAGCCAGAAACTAGTCTGGGGATATTGGATGAGTAGGCATTAGATAGGGATTTTATGCACAAGCCTTCTGGCATCCATTGATTACTCCGTTTAGCACAGGTGGCAATACTGTATGGAGAGTTTTGCTTTGTTTATCAACAATTAATGTGCTAGTATAGGAAATGTGATCATGTGATGCTTAATGGTATATTTATAAATGTGACTATGTCTGAATATAAGGACTCTATACAATGATTCACTATACCATTTATCATTAATTTATATTCACTACTTTAATAAATAATATATTTGTTGCTCTAGGAGTCTTTAAAAATGTTCTTTTTTAAAATAATGAATATTTAGTAATATTTCTGATATTTCAGGTGTCATAAATGTACCCCAACCACCTCACCTATCTCATTACATCTCACAATGTTACATCTCTAGCTCTAAACCTAGTTACATGACGTGATATAGATTTCCAAACAATGCAATCCACAATTAATCTAGTGAGTTAAATTTACTACTATATGCCTCACATGAGGAGAATACCAGTCCCCTTGTATGACACATCCACATATGGTATTATTTCAAGACATTAAAAAAAACACTGAACGTAAAAATTTATATTTTTAAAAAGGGATCAAACTAATAATAATTAGTTATATTTCCTGCTCACTCATTTGGTATCAATCCCTATAAGGATCAACAAAACTTGCCACTAATAAAGTATCTTTATAAAGTCTGAATCACATGGACTTAATGCACCACTCTTTCTATTAGAGAGGGAATACTTTTAAAAGATCCCTATAGAGATATCCACCTACAGTTTTATGTAGAATATCCCAGGTTCAAGTTCAGTAAACTCTTAAATTCTCAAGATGAGTGGGATACAGGATAAAACAGACAAAACAAAATTTATAATTGATATTAGCTGCGAAGTGATCACAGCATTACATTGTGCAGGGTAACAAACCCAAATGGATTTACTGCTCTAGAATTTTATAAGAAGTTTTAGTGCCAGAAATATTACGATTGTAACCAATGTGAAGACTTTATGCTCACAAGGCTACTGTTCTACCACTGCACTAAGCTATACAGTGCATGGTGTTGCCATTAATTTTTGTGTTATATACATATATCATATCAGTCAAACAGGTTTTAACAGTAATTATAAAAAATAGTTGAAAGATGAGATATAAATCATGCATACACATACAAATAATAAAAAAAGATTACTGATAAATAAAATTGGATTTCTTACAGATCTTTTTAAAAGATACCTAAGTATGCAATAACTATGGCCCAAATTAATTCCGACAGACAGACCAAGTGAATGTGCATATTGAATTTTGATGTACATTTAACTAATGCAATAAAAAATGTATTATATATACATTTTCAAAAATCTTATTAGCTGCAAACAACAATGAAATTGATATAAAATTATTAATGCCATTTAACATTGATTTAGTTATAGTAATTATCTTAAATTGTTTATAAAGGCATATTGAAAATATGTTCAAGAACTGGTATAAGAAACTCACTATAACTTTGTGAATAAATATTTTCACTTTTAATAGATTTTTATTATTTTTAAGCTATTTTAAAGGCAATGTGATAATGATGATAATAATAATATCAACAACTATATTAAAGAAAGTCTTAAATACTATTCCATTTTAATTACTTCAGTACAGTTCTATTAATTTTACTCTAATAGATTCATATTTAAATTGAACAATTCAAATCTTTTATACAGAATCAACTAATAATAAAATACATATATATTTTTACACAATTTCTAAATAAATATTTAATTTTTGAATTAATAAATTATTTCTAAAAAGAAATAGTATACTTGATTAGATAAAATGAAATTTTATTGATCATATAATAATTGCATCTATATAGGGTCCTATTAGTCAAATATCCACTGATCAAAGCCTCCAACTAATTTAATTGCATGATATTTATTCGGTAAATAACGTTTATTTAATGTTAGAGTTTGCCAGTGAATTTTTTAATAATTTATTTATTTATTTGCAAAATTTGGCATTGAAGTTACCAGCACTTTTTTTTTCTATTCAGCAAAAATTGTATAATTTTTAATACCTTTTTTATAATTCTCAAAAAAATAAAAATAAATACAACTTTTGGTAAAGTTGGTTTTTAATATTGCAATTTAAATAAAAGGAAAATAATGGAGGACTATATAACTGAACCACTGAATCATTTTTTTCTGGAAAACAAGATTCTGTATTTTGCTGATGTTGGAAAAAATGACAGTTGAGTTAACTTTCATATCTAGAATTAATTAAGTAATGGTTACCTGAGGAGCCTAAATGCTCTGAATACACAATAAGATCTGATGTTCTTTCATTTTAATAATTATTTTTCATAATTAGATATGATAATGTTTTATTAAAAAGCTTAATCTCAGTCATTTTCATGTTTACTAAGTCATCATACTTAGCTCTCTAATTTTGGTTGGTTAGTTAGGCTAATAATAAAAGCATATTTAGCATTTGTCTCTGTTATAAATTGATATACTACAGTTACATAAATGCACAGATTTAGGTGAATTCATTTTTCAAGAACATTGTGGCTTTGTTGACTTGGACTTTGCAGGAATGATACTGATAATATGATACTATTTTTAGCACTTGTTGGCAAGAAAGAGATCTGACAGGACTTGTGTGACTGTTTGGTTTGATTCTCAAATGCTTTGATGCAATATCAAATCAATTTCTGTAAAAGTGTTAAAATTGTAATTTATTAAACAAGGGAGTGGAAGTCTTATCATAGGATTGATGATTTTTACTCATGTAAGAACTAGATAGATCCTTTTATATCAGTATAGAAGAGTCTGTCCAGGGCATCTAGGAAAGATTAGACATATAAGTGACAGTAAAGATCACCATCCTAAGAAAAAAAAAATTCCTAAACTAAACCAAAATGCTCACTTGCTGCAAAATCAAAGAACTGAGTAGATTCAATAAGCAATAGGTAGTTTGGGCAGCCAGAGGAAACTGCCTGAATATTTTTCCCAAATCTCATCATAATAAAAAATATAAATATTGTATATGCTATGTGATCCAAGTAGTGGTAAGTATCAATCTGGCTTTAAATCTCTATAAAATAAATGGCTGGGTTCTAAATGATGTATCAGATATTAGCATAAACTGTAAAGGTGTGAATAAAAGAGAAATTTGAACAAGGAAAATGAATGTAAATAGAGTATTTCAGAAGAATTTTATAGTAGTGAATAATAATTAAACAAAATAATCCAGTTTATGGAAAATTGGAAATGATCTAGTGGGAAAGTGGATACTTTTACATATATTTATCATCATATGGTATAATCTTTAGGTAGGTTTTTCTCTGAATGAAATGGGATGGCATGTGTGGCATATAAAAATTACCTCATTTTTTGAGCTCTATAAACAGAAAATTAATCAAATATTGATTAGTACCTTGTCAACAAATTATAGAGATTCCACAGTTCAAGTCTACTTGTGATGCACAAAATACTGAAATTGAATAAATTTATTTGAGATTTAAAGACTTAATCAAGATATTCAAAGCAAAAAAAATCATTCTAGTATGAGGCTTCAAAATAAAGATGCAATTTGAAGTCAGATGATTATTTAGGAAATGAGGTAGGTAAATATGGATTTGGTAATAAAATGTAAGAGTAGAATGGTTCATGCAGTTTGTTTCACATTGATAAACTTTAATTATATTTCAAAATTATTCCATACCATTTCCTCACTTGTATATTATCTAGAATATTCATTAAAATTAAATAATATAAGTTTTAATTCAAAATTGATGATAATTAATAGTCACTAATATTATGACTTTGATCATGGTATTCTTCAAACAAAATCAACAAATATAATTAAAATGGGTAAACAATAAAAATAATAATGAGATGACAAAGATTGTCCATTTTTGAAGTGGTCTTCACTAATGAAAGCTGTCTAATATTGATTGAGTCAAGAGGAAAAATAGGTTGATATTTAAAAAAATAAGAAAATTTAGAAAGCAATTAAGGTCAGTCAGTATAAACAAAATATTTCTCAAAAATATAAATGCTGGATGTCCCAAATTTTAAAAGTAATTTGGTAAAGTGAGACTATAAAATATAAGATTAAAATTAAATATGTTTAACAAAAAAATGAACATTCTTACTGAACAAAAATATATAAAAAATGAGATAAAAATACAAATAGAAATGAATCATTAGACTCACGCTAGTTCATATAAGTTATTAATATATTCTCAAGGGTGTCAAGCATCATCAAAATAGCTGAGGTATGTAAAGAATATCATTTTTACTGTGATTTATACTATGATTTATTTCAACAATCTACAGAGAGAAAAGGTATTTAGAATGGTCTAGAATAAAATATTTTAGATCAAAAATAGATAAACCCACATAGCAGTTAAATAATGGTTGTGATCATAAAAGATATAAGACCAAATGAAAATGTAGTTATTTCAAATTTAAAGAATTTGTAGAAACCAAATATGACTTTGAGAATGATGTCACCCAATCTATCTACAAAACAACTTAACTGATTGTAAAACTATATATCAATAGCTTTCATTTCATTGCACAAGTAAAATATTACATAATAATTATTGATTATCAAAGGTATTCATTATCCCACAAATAATCATTAAGCAGTCAGAATTTATGTCTCAGAAAAGTGTAAGAAAACAGATGTTGAATGTTCACATAATTAAAAATCTTGATAATATAGTGTTGATATATATTCAAGTTTTTTATTTTATCAGTGTGTCTATCATCTGAGCTCAATCCTATCACAACTATATATATATTGTATCCTGCCAATAAGAGGACAACCCCTAGAAAATATGCAAAGTCTCTACATTAGGCTATACTAATACTTTATCTAGGTACCATTTAATAGTCTTACAATTTTTCCAACTATTATTAATCAATTGCAACAACTGTGAGATTCACCTATCCTATTAACAAGATTACATACCCTTTAATATTAAATAGATACTAAAGTATTTGTCCAATGGCATAAGAATACTTAGACGCTCCTCATTATTCAGTATCTAAATACTCACATGACTAAGAATAATGCTTAAATTAATATAATAAAATATCTATAATGGTGATATTTAAATTAATCTACTCAATAAGTTGTATTGTTATTTTATTGTATCGTAATCTTTTATTATTTTACTTTTATAACACTATCATTAAGAATAACCATAATAACAATATTATTCTAAGGAGATCTCAGGATTATCGTTGTATCATAATTGACTATTTATACCATTTATAAAATATCAAGAGGAATTTTACTGAACTCTATAGGTAGTATATCATTTGAGAAATGATTCATGACATTTATTTATAATAAAAACCATGTTACTATTTTATTTCATTTATAATCATCATGTCAAACTTTAAATAAAACTACTTCCTAAGATGATTTCTTAACAATAAATAGACTTTACTACATTTGCAATGTATTTGAGTGATGACTGATGTGATCAAAGCAGTTTACAATAATTTAATATTCAATTTAATAAAGATTTATCTAGATAATGTGATACATCTTAGGCCAGATCAATTTTTCTTCAGATTTTTAAATCATATTTTTAGTTAATATGCATATGATAATTAGTGATCTCTGGTGATGATGATTTTCCAACAAAAGAAATGCAACTTTAAACATTTTGTGTTAACTTTTAAAACATTAAATTTAATAACATTTTATGTACAAAGATTAATTATGTAATAGAATTAATAAATAAATTAACATAAAACAACAACAACAAAAATTATGTAACAATATACTTAAAAACATTTACATGTTTATATTCATCTTACTTGCAAAGAGCTATTCCACATAAACTTTATTGATAATACAATCAAATATTATACGATAATGAATTTTGTTACTTGTATTATCAAATAATGTGTGTCTTAAATAATCAATCTCTTGTTTTTTATAATGACCCCCTTTTTTATTAATTACATTCGTAGATTGCGATTAAAAACAAAAAAATTAAAAATATGCATTGATGTTTTAATCTCAAGTAAAATAATTTTATTATAATATTATGACCGATTATATTTCATCTGTGTTTGTTTTGTGATATTAGCCACTTGATCCCTCCTTTTACTTTATTCTTAATTTTCTTATAGGTTTATCTATATCATGAAACTACAATACATCTCTTTTTTTCTTTCGACATATCCAATCTAGATATTTATCTCTTCTTGCACTAATCTTTAATTACCATTCAGAATATTTTCTAAAATGTTGAAGCCACTCTCTAGTGCTAACTGTATCGAATAAAAATAATTATCTCAATCTTTTTTAATACTTTAAATCATACATTCCGACTTCAGATTTCTATTTGTCTTATACCTGTATTATAAACAATGGTCACGAAAACTTATAAATTAAAATTCTCTAACTATATTCTAATGCTATTACCAGATTAATAATTTAACATCAGATTCAAATTTTAAACATCATCATTTGTTATATAATATTATACTGGAACACAGATACACCCCCGCCTGTTTCTAATATCTTTTTTTACTATTTGTGGGGATGTCATTTACTAGCTTATAACATATAGACAGTTGTATTTTTATATTGGACTATTTCCATAATTTAATATGCATATTGAATGTCTTTAGAAAGATTTAATTTTATTTAAATATTCCAAATACATTCAACTGTTAGTAATAGCACGTCAAACAAGTTATTATATGTCCAACGTTTCGAGAGGTATTATTCTCACCTCTTCTTCGGGTGTTGTTGGACTGACCAGTGAGAGTACTAGCATGGGATTTGAACCTGGATCCTTAGATTCTTGATTATTGAATTTTAAGGTAACACTCTAACCAACTGAGACATTCTGCCAAAGGCAACAGTCAATAGAAATTTAATATACTTATCTATGAGGTTCCTCCTGATTTCTCCACTTTTTCCTAAGAGCAAAATTGATTTGTGGCAACAGTCAGTAGAAATTTCATATACTTATCTATGAGATTACCCCTGATTTCTCCACTTTTTCCTAAGAGCAAGGTTGATTAGTGGTTTCCATACATTATGTACAGTTACACTAGGCTGGCTTAAGGAATTTTTTGCCATTATCATGTGAGCAGCTTCTTTAAATTTTCTTCTTTGTATCTTTTCTTCTCTATCTAATATTTTTGTATTTTCCCAATTGAACATATGTTCATTGGTACATACATGACCTGCTACCTTAGACACATCTGTTTTCTCTCTTCTAATCATCAGTTTATGTTCTTGCAAGCCTTTTCAATGTGATGATTGGCCTCACCTATATATATAGGTATATATATATAGTATATATATATATATATATATATATATATATATATATATACACTACCACCTTCACATAGTATTTTATAGATGCAGTTTTTTTTTCCAGCATTTCAAGTTTAGGCTTTGTAGATGTTAGAATTCCTCATAGTGTGGTATAGCTCTGGAAAGCTATTTTGATGTTACACTGATTGCAGATTTTCCTTAATTTGTCTGCTACTTTTGGAATGTATGAATACACTACAGTACCAATAATTGTCTTTTCTCTTGATGGTTCTTTTTGTTGTCTATTTAACATTTTTTTAATAATAGCTGATGGACAACTATTTTTCATAAGAGTTTGTCCTATATAGATCTTTTCTTTTTCCAAATCACTGGTTTCTGAATAAACTTCTTTTGCTTTCCATAGTGATAGTATAACTCCATGTTTTGTGTTTCTGGTGTGATTGGATATATAGGCTAGGTTTTCAGTAAATTGTAGTTTTGATTTTGCCATAAAGGAGACTTGTTACAAAAACATCTAAGAATGCCAATTTTTGTTTTTGTTGTGATTCAGTTGTGAATTTCATTGAAGAGATATATTGTTGATATATTTCAAGAAAGTTTGTAGCAGTGCTTCACCATGTGGCCATCCACATAGTGAAGCCAAATTTTAGGTGAATATGGAGTAGTTTTTATGACTGTGGTTTCCAAGTTCTTCCATGTAAATATTTCTAATCAGGGGAGACAATGGTGAGCCCATAGCCATTCCTTGATTTTGATGGAAAGAATGATGTGTTATATTGAAAGTAGGTTGTTTTTATACAGAATGTTAATAGTTCCATTACACTATCAATAGGAAGAGCTATTCTGATTTGTAAACTACTATCACCATTTAATCTTTTCCTTTCAATAGACAATGCTTCTTCACATGGTACATTCATGAATAAACTTTCCACATCAAAGCTTACTAATAAGTTGATTCTTTCAATTTTCATGTTCTTGATTAATTCTACAAAGTGTCTAGAATCCCTAACAAAGAACTGGGTCTTGTATGCCAAAGTACTTACAACATTGAGAAGAAATCTTGCCAAATTTTGGCAAGGTGAATCTCTAGAACTAACAATAGGTCGTAATGGAACATGATCCTTATGGATTTTAGGTAGACCATAAAGATGAGTAACATTGATGAAATATAATGTTATTTTACTTTTTTCTGAATCAGTGAAGTACCTGTGATGCTTTCTGAGTAATGATGTAACTTTGTTTCCATACTCAGTATCTGATTTTTTGCCACTTTTCTATATTGGTCTGCTGTGAGGAGTTATTATATTTTATTTTCATAATCAGTTATATCCATTACAACTGTTGCATTGCCTTTGTCAGCAGGGAGAATAATTGTAGATTTATCTACTTTGAGAGATTTAATTGCTTACTCTCCCCATAGGATATGTTTGATTTCAATTTTCGTTGACTGCCAAGTGTTTTTTTTATTCTCCAGCATAATTCTACTGCATCTTCTAAAGGCAATTTTTGAGTGACTTCCTCAGTTGCTGCCATTATATCTAATAAAGGGATATTAGATGGTGTTATGGCAAAGTTTAATCCTTTTTCAAGAGCAGAAATTTTGGTATCTGTTTGTTGTTTAGAACTGAGATTTTTATCAGATGAAGTTTTTACACTTCTTGGTATATTATGATTTTTGGTATGCCCATGTTAGTTAGCAAGTTTCTTCTTTTGATATTCTTTTATTTTTCTATGTAATGTAGAATATGATTTTCTTACTGCTTGAGAAACTCTCATGTAGTTATCATCAGTAAGTTTATTTTTTAGAAAACATTCTACAATATTAATGGAATGCATTGTTTGGTAAAAAAAAAAAACTTGAGCATTTATTCTTTCTCTTAACAGAGCTTCACTTGTGCTCTGAGTAATTTTCTCAGCTCTCTGAGAATGAATTGGAGGTTTTAGTTGCAAACCTTTAGGAATTTATCTCTTTAGGTTTACATTTACATAAGAAAGTTAAATGATTTTCTACTTTGTCCAGCTTTAGACATAATTTTTCATAATGACCAAATTTTGATTTAGTATTGGGTCCATACTGAACATTTAGTGTTTTCCTGAAGGTTTGTGATGATGGTGTTCTAGTTGTATTTTTATATTGGACTACTTCCGTCATCTAATATGTGTATTAAACGTCTTTAGAAAAATTTAACTTTATTTAAATATTCCAAATACATTCAACTGTTAGTAATATTACATCAAACAGGTTAGTATGTGCACAATGTTTTGAGAAGTATTGTTCTCCCTTCTTTTTCAGGTGTTGCTGATCTGATCACTTACAGTAGTAGAAAGGGGTGCAGATCTGGAATCTTACATTCTTGATTATTGAATATTAAGGTAACGCTCTAATCAACTGAGACATCCTGCCAAAGGCAAGAGTCAATAAAAAATTTATATACTTATCTATGAGGTTCTTCTTGATTTCTCCCATTTTTCTTAAGAGCAAAGTTAATTAGTGGTTTTCATACATTACGTACAGTCACACTAGGTAGGCTTATAGGATTTTTTGCCATTGTCATGTGAGCAGCTTCTTTAAATTTTTTTCTTTGTACCTTTTCCTCTCTGTACAATATTTTTGTATTTTCCTAATTGAACATATGCTCATTGGTACATTCATGGTCTGCTACCTTAAACACATCTGTTTTCTCTCTTTTAATCATCATTTTATGTTCTTGCAAGTGCTTTTCAATGGGATGATTGGTGTCACCAAGATATATTCTTCCACATTCACATGGTACTTCATTGATACCGTTTTTTCTTTTCAGGTACAAAGAATAAAATTTAAAGAATCTACTCACATGACAATGAAAAAAATCCCATAAGTCAACCTAATATGACTGCACATAACAGATGGAAACCACTAACCAACTTTGCTCTTAGGAAAAAGTGGAGAAATCAGGAGGAACCTCATAGATAAGTATATGAAATTTCTACTGATTGTTGCCTTTGGGAGAATGGCTCAGTTGGTTAAAGCATTACCTTAAAATTCCATAATAAAAACCTAAGGGTGCAGGTTCAAATCCCATGCTAGTACTATCACTGATCAGGCTAGCAACAGCTGAAAAAGAGGGGAGAATAATACTTTTTGAAATGTTGTGCATATACCAATCTGTTTAATGTGCTATTACTAACAGTTGAATGTATTTGGAATATTTATTAAAATTAAATTTTTTTAAGGACATTCAATATGCATATTAGATGGAAATAGTCCAATATAAAAATACAATTAGAACATCACCATCACAAACCTTTAGGAAAACACTAAATATTTGGTATGGACCTTATACTCTATCAAACTTTAGACATTATAAAAAATTATATCTAAAGCTGGCCAATGTAAAAAATCACTTAACTTTCTTATGTAAATCTAAAGAGATAATTCCCAAAGGTTTGCAACCATGGCCTCCAATTCACTCTCAGAGAGCGGGGAAAATTACTCAGAGAGCAAGTGAAGCTCTGTTAAGAGAAAGAATAAATGCTCAAAGGTTTTCTAAGTATCAAACAATACATTCCATTAATATTGTACAATGTTTTCTAAAAAATAAACTTATTGATGATGACTACATGTGAGTTTCTCAAGCAGTAAGAAAATCATATTCTACATTACATGGAAAATAAAAGAATGTCAAAAGAAGAAACTTGCTAACCTACATGGGCATATCAAAAATCATAATGTACCAAGCAATGTAACTTACAATCTGTTAAAAATCTCAGTTCTCAACATCTAACAGATACTAAAATTTGTTCTTGAAAGATAATTAAACTTTGCCAAAATACTGTCTAATATCCCTTTAATGGCATCCATTGAAGAAGTCACTCAAAAATTGTTCTTAGAAGAAGCAGCTAAATTACACTGGAGAATAAAAACACACTAGACAAGCAACAAAAATTGAAATTAAATGTATCCTGGGGGAGAGAAAAGCAATTAAATCTCTCAGAGTAGATAAATCTATAATTATTCTCTCTGCTGACAAAGGCAATGCAACAGTTGTAATGAAAACAATTGATTATGACAACAAAATACATGAACTTCTTTCAGCAGGCCAATATAAAAAAGTGGCAAAAAATCTGATACTGAGTATGAAAACAAAGTTGTAAGCATTAATCAGAAAGCACCACAAGTACTTCACTGATTGAGAAAAAAGTAAAATAACATCATATTTCAGCAAAATTCCCATCTTTATGATCTAACTAAAATCCATAGGACCTATTGTTAGTTTTAAAGATTCACCTTGCCAAAATTTGGCAAGATTTCTTGTCAATGTTCTAAGTCATTTGGAATAAAAGACCCAGTCCTTTATCAGTGATTCTAGACACTTTGTAGAATTAATCAAGAACATGGAAATTGAAAGAACCAACTTACTGGTAAGCTTTGATGTGGAAAGTTTATTCACGAATGTACCATGTGAAGAAGCATTGTCTATTGTAAGAAAAAGATTTAATGGTGATAATAGTTTACAAACCAGAACAGCTCTTCATATTGATAGTATAATGGAACTATTAACCTTCTATATAAAAACAACATACTTTCAATACAACACAGAATTCTTCCAACAAAATCAAAACACGGCTATGGGCTCACCATTGTCTCCCTGATTAGCAATATTTACATGGAAAAATTTAAAAACACAGCCATAGAAACTAAGTTTGGCTTCACTATGTGGATGATACATTTGTTGCATGGCCACGTGATGAAGCACTGCTAAAAACTTTCTGGAAACTCATCAATAACTTATCTCCTTCAATGAAATTTACAATAGAATCATAACAAGAACAGAAATTGGCATTCTTAGATGTTCTTGTAACAAGTCTCCCTCATGGCAAAGTCAAAACTACAGTTTACCAAAAACCTACATATACAGGAAAATACCTAGCCTATACATCTAATCACACCCAGAAACATAAAACATGAAGTTATATTATCACTATGGAACAGAACAAAAAAATTATGTTCAGAAACCAGCAATTTGGAAAAAGAAAATATCTATATAGAACAAACTCTTATGAAAAATGTTTATCTATCAGCTGTTATTAAGAAAATGTTAAATAGACAACAAAAAGAACCATCAAGAGAAAAGACAATTATTGGTACTATAGTGTACCCATACATTCCAAAAATAGCAGACAAATAAAAAAAATCTGCAATAAGTATAACATCAGAACAGCTTTTGAGCCATATTGCACTACAAGGAATTCTAATATGTATAAAGCCTAAACTTGAAATGCGGGAAAAAAACTGCATCTATGAAATACCATGTGAATGTGGAAGAACATATATTGGTGAGACCAGTCACCCAATTGAAAAACACTTGCAAGAACATGCATGTACCAATAAATATATGTTCAATTTGAAAAATATAAAAATATTGGATAAAGATGAAAAGGTACAAAAAAGAAAATTTAAAGAAGCTGCTCACACGTTAATGGTAAAAAATCTCTTTGCTCTTAGGAAAAAGTGGGGAAATCAGGAGGAACCTCATAGATAAGTATATGAAATTTCTACTGACTGTTGCCTTTGGCAGGATCGCTCAGTTGACTAGTGCATTACCTTACAATTCAATAATCAAGAATCTAAGGACCTAGGTTCAAATCCTATGCTAGTACTGTCACTGGTCAGCCCAACCACCTGAAGATAAGGGGAGAATAATACCTCTCAAAACATTGTTCCCATATTAATCTATTTGATGTGCTATTACTAACAGTTAAATGTATTTGGAATAATTAAATAAAGTTAAGGTTTTATAAAGGCATTCAATAAGCATATTAGATGATGGAAATAGTCCAATATAAAAATACAACTAGAACACCATCATCTCAAACTTTCAGGAAAACATATATACATATAAACCAGTCAACCCTTAGACAATCCTGGTTAGCATTCCTGGATAACCTGCACTTTTTTTGTTTTTGAAATATATAAAATTTAAATTGAACATTCTAGTAAGTATGTGTTGGTCCATTGTTTATCAAATCTTATAATCACAAGCAGCATCGACACATCCCTTTGAGCTAAAATTCAAAAAGACTATAGAACTTCTAAATGAACTAAAACTTTTAATTATAATGCTAGATGCAAAATCAATCTACCTAAGCAAGATGAGAGTAAAAGGTAATTAATTAAGCATTTGAGATCCAGAGGATAGCCTTAGCCTGGGACTTTAAAACATTTTAGATAAGGCATTTTGGTATTGTTTTATATATGACATGTCACTAAACATCACATGATCACCATTTACTATGCTTACACAAGCTGTTAAAACAGAGAAAAAAACTTTTCATGTAATAGTGCCACCCAGTGCAAGCCAGATTAATCAATAGATGCAAGGAAATGTCTAGTTCCCCCACACCCAATATGCTCAGACTAGTTTCTAACTTGTGGCCTTCATTAATGAGAAGTTTTGAATCTGAGAGCAGTGTATTTAGATCTTAGAACCTAGTGCAAAATACAAAGCTCCTCACTGATAAAATCCATAAGTTAGAAACTAGTCCGGGGATATTGGACGAGTAGGCATTATATAGGAATTTATGCACAAACCTTGCATTTAGTGATTAAACTGGCTTGTGGCATTACTGTGTAGACTTTTGCCTCTGTTTTAACAGCTTGGGTAAGCATAAGAAATGATGATCATGTGATGTTTAGTGGTTTAATTCTATTTCTGCACAGTAGGATAATGGTGACTATTGTTTATTAAAAAAACAGACCCCAAAATGTATAGATACTATACTGGATTCAGATCTATATGACAATAATAAGTAAATGATCTTGGATTGAAAACATTATTGTGTTTTCAATTGTATTGATAGCTTTATAGTTAAGTAAATAAATAAAAGATGACATCACTGGTGAAAGCCAGAAGCTAGAAACAAGTTTGGTGATATGGAACAAGTAAGTATTAGATCAGGATTTATGCACAAACCAGCTTGTATCCATTGATTAATATGGCTTGCATTGGGTGGCACTATTGGGTGGAGAGTTTTGCCTCTGTATATATGACATGTAGGACTATGAACTGAGGATGAAAGTCTTAATGAATTCAAGCAGAAAACTTGAATTTGGTCATTTCCTAAGCATTTTTGGGAAAAATTATATCCAAATAGGCTGAACATTTATCTAAAGCAAAACCTTAAATAAATATGAATCATCAGAAACAAAATCATAGAATAAATGTTAATCAAGTGTAACTTTTAAATAACATACAAAAGTATAATCATTAAATAACAAAAAAAACTTGCTGTCACTGTGTCAGAACTCACACTCTCATTCAGTGTTGACATAGAAATACAGTTTGTTATTTCGATTAAGCTGCCTGTCTTTTAAAAAATAAGCGAATAAAAGCTCTAACTATAGAAAACAAAATGAGCAATTTGTAACAGAGAATTAAATGTCAAAATTCTTAAAGAGCAATGAGAAGTGTTAACATTTAAAATGCATTTGGAAATTTAATAACATTTCTACAAAAATGGAGATGCTAATTAAACTGTTAGAAAAAAAGTGTGTTTCTCCATCTTATATCTAATTTAATATATAATTAACAATACAAATTAATTGATTTCTTGGAAAAAACAGAGGTAACAATGCAAAAAGACTTTAAATGCATATAATAGTCATTGTTGGCATCATTGTTGACATCCTGTAAGGAGCATAGAAGCTTAAAGGACTATAGACATACCAAAACTCAAAAAGAAAATATAACAAAAATTTTGAGCAAAACTTAGATTACTACTAAGGAAAGCCCATCCCTCTATATATTAATAAAAACATAAAAGCCAATCAGCTGTTGCTATTCAGCCTTATCTTTGCATTAAGAATCAAAGTTGTGAATTGAATCAGTTACATGCCAATATGATTGTAGCACCTAGATCACACTCTGAGTGGGATATATCTATAACATCCATTATTAAAAATAAATACATATTTGTGGAGATCACCAATTAATGTTAAATTAATGGTCTACCAATCAATAATTACCCCAAATCTCCTACTTTAATAAGCAATAGAGTATATTAAAAAATTAATCTCAGGCATGCTTACTTCCAATTATCAATTGATGCTGAAGCCTCAATAGCACTACTATTAGTATACACAAGGGTCTTTTATAAAGTTATTAGATTGATTGTGGGATTTCAATAGCTCCATTTATATTCCAATGAATAGTCAATCAACTTGGGGTGCTAGAATACCAGGGCTATTTTCTCTATTTTAATGACTTTCTGTTAGTGGATAAGAGTAAAAGACATTCTCTAGATTTCACCAAAAAGCTTTTCAATAAATTTAATGAAACAGGCATTAAATTAAGTTTTTAACAAGTAATTATTCAAGGCAAAAAATTAGACATTTCTTGTTGATAAGGTGACAGCATGGAAAATATTTACCATTAAAACTAAAACAAAAATCTCAATGGACAAAAAAAAGCTCCACGATTTTCTGGCACTTATTAATTATTATGAGAATTTTATTCAAAAACTTAAATCATTCTATTGATGACTGCTTAATAAAAAATAAAATGAGGAAATAAACAAAACCAAGCTTTCACTAAATTAAAAAGAACTAAAAGAAAATTTGATAGGTTAATCCATTATGATCCAAAAATAGAGTTGCTGCTCAAATGTGATGTATCATATATGGTTGCCACAACAGGTTTAGATCACCATAGCAAGGATAATCTTGGTCTATCTACTGCATTTATGTCTTGCACTTTGACCAAACTCTAGCATTAATTATAGATAAAAAAAAAATATCTGTCAGTACATTTATGGAAGAGGCCATAAACCACTTCTAGGCATATATTTTTTTGAATGCTTATAATTTTGAATTGCAACAGCAAGAGGGTAAAAATCTCCCATGTTGATGACACATTTGTTTACCTGACAATACGGTATAAAAAAAGAGAAAAACAATTAGTTAACAAGATTTACTTAAGTATTTGGTTTTTTTTTCTCCCAATTGTAACTAAATGTAAACACATTTTCTGTATTTCATAAGAAAATATTATATTTAACAAAAATACATATGGTTAGCATGGTTTTAATTATTACATAAACATAATAAATGAAAATAATATAATTTACATAATCCACTTTGACAATTGGATGGATACAGAACTCTTTCTTATTAATAGCATGCAATTGACTGTCTATGTGCCATACTTCTTTAACTTTTTGTTTTTTGTTATTTCTCTTGGAATACACTATAATAATGCATATGGATTCAGCAACATGTTCCATGATCAGCCTTGTGATCTACAGATATAAACTTGACATCAGTTTGGGCAGATTCCCCAGGTTGTTTATAAGATTAGTTGCAACAATTCTTCTTGAAACTTATTTACTTCAGTGAATCATGTGCAAATATTGAAATCAAGATGGTGCAGCACATATTTGTATAACTGCATCAAAATTAACACTGATGTCAAGTCTATATTTGTAGAGCATGAGACTGAATATGGTTATGGCTTTGAGCCAATGTATGTGAGTATAGTGTGTTCCAAGAGAAATGATAAAAATATAAAGAAGCGTACATAGCCAATAAAGCACATGATATTAATATAAAGAAGTCATGTATCCCATTGGTGAAGAAATGGATTTCATTTTCATGTAGAGTATTTAAATACCACCCTATTATAATATTTTTTACTCGTTGCAAATAAATATTTCTATGACTACATTTTTGCATAGAGTATTTAAATACCACCTTAATATAATACTTTTCATTCATAGAAAATTAATATTGCTATGATTATATAATAGTAAGCATATGAATTTTTATTAAATATAATCTTTTATTATGAAATACAGAAACATGTTTACAATGAGTCATGGTTTACTTAGTAAATAGTAATCAGATATAAAATAAAATGATAGTTTAATGGATGACAAATAATACCCTTTACCAACTCATGAATAAATTAATATGTTGCAGATAGCCAGCCAACAAGTCATCAAACATTCATAAGGTCTTTTGAATAATAAAATATAAGCAAATTTTGAAGTAATGTATTCATTAGTTAACTAAAGTTGTTGTTTCATCCAGAGATTGGATACAAATTCTATCTCCAAACAAAAGAATTGGCTAAATCATATGTATAGGTGCCTGATTTAAATTTGACATTGAATCACAGATATGTCAGGTCCAGTAATGCCATTTAAATTAAAACATACCTGCCATAGTAAGAATCAATTTTTTGTCTCAAGCAGCCAAATCTTGGAAAGAACTCCATATAAAAGACCTCACAGGTTCAAAAAAAGGCTATTTTTATTGTAATTTATTCCCTTTTCCAAGTGATTAGGGATAGCAGAGATATCATCTCTCTACATATCATCTACTAGCATAGTATTTGAAAAAATTTTTAACCATTGCAGTCTTTCTCAAGCCATTGTTTTGAATAACAAAATAGCTTTTATAGGTTCAAAAACTTTTTAATTAAAAATAATATTAAGCATATTTTGATATTACCATTTCATTGTGAAAACAGTGAGAAAACCAATCAGATGATGCAAGACAGTCTGTAGTTACTTGTTTAGTGTGCATTTATCCAGAAAGTTACATATAGGATGCAACATTATTAATGGCCTACAACAAAACAATAGGTAAAATGTTGATTAATTGCATAATAACAACCAAAGTGATAAGATTCTGATCTAGTGTGTGCAATACTGAAGGGGAAATAATCATAGCTACTTTAAGTATAACAGAAAGTATTGTGCAATCAGTATTTGGAGATTGATATACAAGTTATTGTGATTTCTAGAAGAGGTTAGTATTTTTAGTAATAAAGACAGCAGAAAGTAAAGTCTATAGACATCACAAACGTCAATTACAAGTCAACTACTACTAACCAGAAATATTGAGCAGAGAATATAATCATTCAGTAAACAAGATCAACAAACAATACTCCCTGAAACCAACACACAAGACAAAAAAGGACCAAATAATCCCAAACAGAAAAGAAAATACTGGAACTCCTATCAATAGAAACAGTGGAAGACTTTGGATTCTACCAAGGCACTTCAATTATGAGCAATCCAAATATTCCAAGTAAATAATTATGATATTTATCCTTGTATTTTTAGCAAGGGAATTGGAATGTAGTAAATATGCATAAGCTTAAACAAATTTATCAAACTCGCCTAGTTTAAAAGAATGTACCCAACCAAAAAATAAATAACCAATAAGTTTTTTTAAGTTTATGATAATTAAATAAATGATGGATGCATCTCCAGAGAAGTTGCTCTTTATTTGCAATACATTATAGAAGAGTCATAAATCATATTAATAATTGTTAAATCCGTATTCAACATCACAAAGCCAGTGATTAATTACATGGCAATAATTTATGACAAGTTGTAACAGTCAGTTATGGTACATTCTAAATGATATGAGTATCTGACAACAAGCACAGAGCCTTGCACATTAAATTAAGACTTGAAAACAGCCTTCACCTCAGGATTACTTTAAATTTAAATGCATTCATAAATATTATGAAAAATTATATTATTACCTTAGTACTGAATCAAATAAAATATTTAAAATATAATAATGTGTTTGTTTATATAATACACGACATGTTTATTATAAAATATAGGGTTCTCTGAAGAACTTGCAGCAACTTATCACCAAGAAAAGAAAGCTTTTATTCCTTACATTGGTGCAATATAATTTAGCTATTACAATTTTTCCTTTATTTCCACAAGCTGCAATCTCATAATGGATGTCTAAAATAGATTTCTTCATAGCGGCCATTTCTATAGGTGTTTTTAACTTTAATAAATACTTTTTTTAAAAAAAAATTATTTAGAAGGGCGAAACTGCACTTAATTAAAAAATAACCTTTATCTTTTTATCAATAAATGTCTCAAGATTATCTTAAAATTTAAAATATAAAACAATAACAATTATGTTTTCTGTAAAAAAAAAAAAAAAGGTAGATATGAAATTGATATAGTTTTTACTATTGTATATTTTTTGATGTTATTAAATTATCTTTTTGCTGCATTGGAAGAAATCCTAAATATATTTTTGTTTATCAAAATGATATTAAATGATAAAGTATTTTTTCTACTTATCAGATATATACATATTTACCTCTATGCCCTAGGGCAGTGGTCTTCAACCACCGGTCCGTAGAAGTTTTTTGCTGGTCCGTGCTAGACTGGCAAGAAAGTTTTTAATAACAAAATAATATTTTAAACTTTTAATTAATATAAACAATTTTTATTTATTTTTTCATCGCACTTTTACCTGATTAAAAAAAAAGAAACAGAACAAAATCTAATCAATCATACATAAATTAATTTGTTTTTCTAGTTATCACAGATGTTTATGGGGGAGGGGAGGGATAGAATTAAATTTTTATTACTTTTCTAAAAAAATTCAAAATTAAAAAAAAAAAAGTTTTTTATTATACAAACTCCATATATATATAATAACTTCATCTAAGGCTAAGCTGTTTACATCTTTAAGAAAATTTATCTATAGACTTCTGCTGGTCCACATACCTTATCCTTATTTTTGCCAGTCCGCGAAACCTTATCCTTATTTTTACTGGTCCGCAGGTGTGAAAAGGTTGAAGACCACTGCCCTAGGGTGCTAGACCATGTAAGAGCACTTAGTCATAGATGATGTTGGTTTACCCTAACTTGCCACGTTTAACTCAAATTTTTCTTTCAGCTAAATATAAAAAACACCATAAAATTTAATAATCTTTATATTATTGTTACATATATTGAATTCATAATCAAATACAAACAGTGAATACTTATGGTATATTTACTAATAGATAGAAACAATTGCAACAAAAAAAACAGAAAGTTAATTAAAAAGTTATCTTTGTAATATCAATAATGCTATGAATTTAAATTTTTATATGATAAAAGTGATTGATAGTAATTGTTGTTATTGTTGTTGTTGTTATTATTATTTTTATCTTTCAAAAGGACTTTAT